>NW_010729252.1:730002-826757 GCF_000365185.1 Nelumbo nucifera
GAATTCTTGAATTATCTTGGATTCTTTGAGTTCTTTGGCTTATCTTGAATTCTTCCTATGAGCTATCGCCCATATGATGAGATGGGCCTCCATCAGAGGCCTAATAGACGACATGATTGAAGTACTGATAAATGATTTGAGGCCTCATAATTTGACAATGGATATGATACAAAATAGAATTATAGAATGGATAATTAGATATGGTACATGAACAGGAATCATATAACCTACCCAATAAGCTAGAACTTCAAGGAAAGCAACTTAACCAAAGCTTCAGCCCTCTAAAAGGGCCCTTAGTTGAGTTGAGTTCAGTTGCATATCCCATTAAGCAGTCAATAACAAAAGGGGGGCCAAATAACTAGGAAAAGCACAAATCAAATAGCCTTTTCTTCTACCAATAACAATCATAATGCTTTATGAATGATAATATAAGATGAAACCCTTGCTGTAAGGCAATCTAAAGTAGGGAACAAAAATAGTCAATGCATTACCGAGATTAAGAAAATATAACCCAAAGTCACAAATCCTTGTTCTCACTCCACAATTCAAATAGATCCTAATTTCGCCTATTTACAAAGCCAGCAATTAACTCATAAGCCAAGGTTTTAGATTAATTATTGTACTTCTAGAATATCGAACATAAACATTTAGTTTGATTTTCAGTAATTATTTTCAAATTTTTAAAGGTCTTTTGTACAACTAAACCAGTGCGATGCACGGGTTTTGTTAATCAAGAATGAAACAATCATGACTTATAAACAAATTAAAAGAATCAAAATAATGGTCTGATCAAATTGATAAAAAAATTAAAATAAGCTATAATAAGAATGTCCAAAACAAAGGCAATTGCATAGTTTATGGAAATAACCATAAACAATATATTTCATGGAAAAGAAATACTGTTAATTAATATAATACCATCAATTAATAAATTCACTATTAAAAATATCATCAAATACTGTAATCATTAAATCCTGTAATTATTTTTAATATGTTTTTAATAAATACTGTATTTATTAAAATACTGTTAATTATTAACATTATATAATTATTAAAAATATTGATAACTAATAAATACATTATTTTTAATAAATACTTTTTATTAATAATGATACTGAAAACACTGTTAATTAATAAATAGAGTAATTACTAAAATACTATAATTATTAATACCGTTTTTAATAGATACTGCTAATGAATAAATACATTATTAAAAATACTATTAATTATACTGTAATTATTAAAATAATGTATTTATTGAAAATAAAGTTAATTAATACCATCAATGAAACAAACCTAATAAGAAGATGTTGTTAAAGGAGACGGTAGAATGGAAACATCTCTGCCTTTGAAGTTTCACCACAAAGGAAGAAAAGATAAAACATGCATGGGAGTCTAAGGGTTTGTAGAAAAGTTATTTTGAAGTTTTCCTATAAGAATGAAGATAAAATGCCTCTACTTTCACTTTATTTCACACCCATTTCATTAGTGTATATATATTATTTGTATTTGGTAAGATATGATAATATCTTCGATTTATGTTTTCATATTTTGCAAGCAAATAATCCTTATCAGGTAGTCACATTTGGTGAGAACACCAAGTCAACACTAAATAATTTTTTTGTCACCTATCCCCTATGTATCCCCATCCTATCTTCAAAATGATTCAAAATATCATTTTAACATAGTTGTCAGAATATTTATTGAGTGCTTGTAAGGGTGTGCCTACTTGAGGGCTTTCATGCAATAATTTTTTTTTTTATGTTGAAAAACACACACATACACATGCAAATATGAAGTTAAATCGGGCTCGGGGCGGGCCAGGTTGGTAAAGGCCACTACCTTAACTCAATTCAAAGATAAGTCATGAGGTTCATAATTTTCAGCCCTAACTTGGACTTCAACACAACCCAACCCTACTTTTTTGGGCTGAGTTCAGGCTAACCTGGCCAAATTGTAGCCCTAATTTTCTGTATACTTCTTTGCATTTAAATATTGTCAGATATTCTCTCTAGGCTTGGATTAGCAAATCTCTTGCAAGTTGTAGTAACATCAACTACCACTCAATCCTTCTTAGAAAAGTTGCGATATCTTGTTTAAGCCTCATTTTAGAAAGGTCTAAACCAGGTCCAAAATTTTGGTACGTATTGGGCCGTATCGGCCGGTACATATCATATCAGGGGCTTCTTGATATGCCCCTATAGGGGTTGTTTCAGTGTTTAACCCGGTTCAAGGGGTAGGCAGACCTTAAACCAACCACTCTGAACCAAATATAAAAAATTAAAAAAATAAGAAAAATCAGCTTCGATACAGGCCGATACGCCCCATATCGATATTTTGAACCTTGGGTCTAATATTTAAAGAGTAGAGAACCACAATGGCATCAGACTATTAAATGGATATCTATCAGAGTTTCATTTATCTACAGACTTTTATGCTTATTACTCCCTCTTCTTGTACTTTTGTTTGGCACTTCAATTTTCTTTTTCTTTTAGCATATCACTTGTACTAGGTGAGATTGGATCAATGCCCATATAAAAGAAGGTTAAGCCCAAACCCACTTAAAGAGCTTAGGTTGGGGCCTCAAATTGCCCACTAGATATCTGAAAAGGACAGACATCGGTCCAGACCAGATTCAATGATTCATTCAAATACAGTTTCCTCATTTGTGGGTTATGCAAGTATGGAAGCCTTAAAAGAAGCATTAGAACTATTGGGAAAAATAGGTGAGAAAAGGTGCTTCTTACTGTTGTTATTTCCAACACATTGATGGATACTACGACCAGAGGAACTCTATAATGGGCTTCAAGAGAGGGGAGTGTGAAGAAAGCTCTTGACATTCATTTCATGTGGAGGTTTTGAGTCAATGAATTCATTTAGTGGCTGAGATTTAAAAATATTCTAAGTTCTAAGCAATTAAGAGGATAAATCATTTCACAAGGAGAGGCTGATGACAGGGGTGTAAATGGATCGAATTTGAATTGGATCAGGCAATATTTGAATTTGAATCTGATATCCAAATTTGATTCGATATCTAACAAATATTGAAAATTAATATCCGAATTTAAATCCAATTAAATATTCGAATATTCAATTCGATTCAACTTTGATTAATTAATTATTTAGATAATTAATAAATATTTTATTGATATTAAGTATATAAATATATGTTTTATTTATGTAACTTAACTATTATATATAAATTATATAAAATAATTTATATATTATATATAAGAATTAAATAATCGGTCAAATTCGGATATTTATCGAATCGAATCAAGTCATATCTGAATTCGAATCCGATTAACTATTCGAATACCACTGACACCCCTAGCTGATGAAGCTTGTATATCCTGATCAAGCCTATTGCCTAATAGTTACGATTGTCCCTTAATTAGTGTAGTGAGGAAATTCTAGTAGAAGAACCATTCCCATTCATATTTCTACCAATGACTTGTGCATTTACTAATATTTGTTGTACGACCAATGACTTGTGCATTTATTAATATTTACTTTTCATTTATCCACTTATGTATTTACCATCAAGGCCCGTTCGCTTTTCGGTAAGTTACTTATCTAGGTAAATGCAGTTACCTGAGTAAGTTTTTCCTAGGAAACACTTACCTGGGTAAATGCATTCACCCATGTTCTTTTATTTGTCATGTAAATAAGACAATGACCATTTTAGCCATAAAAATTCATTATTAAAAGGGACATTTTTGTCTCATTCAAGTGTTGGGAACTTTCCCCCCTAGGTGGGAAAGTTATTTACCCGGGTAAGTGATACCCAGAAAAATAAACTTTCCATGCACGGTCCCTACATAAATATGAAAAAAGAACATGAGATTCTTGGTCAATGGAAACCAAAATCCCATTGACCAACTTTTCCCCTCTTAAAATCCGAAAAAAGAACACCCCGCAAGATTTTTACCAAAGTTCAATGTATTGAAACATCCCAATACTTCTACGTTCAAATGGGTATTATTGCATATCAATATGGCCAATACCCATTAATTTTTTTTATTATTTTTTATTTTATACGTACTAAATGGTCTCACCCATCATTTTAAAGTTTTAAAATAAAAAATAATAATAATAACTATATACCGATGTATCTAAGCAAATCTAAATATACTGATACTGTTACAATACACCGATATTTTAATCTTGAATATTCCTAATCTAAGTTCTAAGCAAGCAGTATGTATAGAATGACAAGGAGAATAAGTTATTCCAACAAACAGTGAGTAAAAAGGTTGCTTTCAGGTTTCATTTTACTGAGTGCCTTGATTAAGGGTTATATTTGAGTGGGACTTTGGACTTTGGAGTGTGATTTACTCTTTGAATTAAGGCTCAAATGGATGAAGAAATTCAAGGGGCGTGTCTACAAGTCATTTAATGGGGTTGATTTTTGGTGCATACGCTTTCAACATGTCAATCCTCTGAATGAGGAACAGGCATAAGTTATGGAAGAAGAGCCCCCAATGTGTCCCAGACCTAGGACCTAAGGCACTCCCACGTACCCATAGAAAAGCTTGATCAGAGGACATCAAATCAATCATATTGCTTATTACTCCACTAACACCACCAACGAGAGACTAAACAATTCATCCCACTACTTAATTAATACCCACTAAAATGTTCTGATTAGTCAGATAAGGTGCAATCAAGCTCTGATTGCCATTTAACAGCACATATCTTATCTTCCACTCAGTTTACATGGTGGACAACAAGTGGACGACCTAATCTGCAAATCTTTTAGATGAAACAATAAGATCAATGGTCAGGATTTCCTTTTCTCCTTTCTGTATTATAGTTTGTGGAAACGTCTGCACCAAGCACCAATATTCAGGTATTTAAAACTGATGAACAAGGTTTTGAAGGAACTGAAGTGAAAGCTTTGGCTAGATGTAATTGAAATAGAAGCTATAATGGGCTCGTTTTCAGGACAATTTGTTCCAGGTTTGGCCCTCACCCTCCTGGGTCTATGGCACACCCTCAATACCATCAAAGCTTACAGTCTCAGAGGCCCAACTGGTTTTAGCTCAAGGTTTTGGTACCCATTCAACAGCTCAATTTTCAGCATCAAACACCTGGAACTAATCTTCATCTTCTCCTTCTCTCTATTTGCCATTGCGCTTCAAGTCCTGGACTATCCTCTTCTGCATCTCTCTTTCAAGCTCAGCAACTTTGAGCATGCAACCGTGTCCCTGCACCTCGCCATCTACTCAGGCGTTGCACTGGCCGTCGAGTTCACACATTCACTTGAGAACTTAACAGGGCTGGTTGGAGTACTTGTGGCCTCTGTATTTGGGCAGGAGCTGTTCCTACTCCATCTCCACTCAGCTGAACACGTTGGGCTTGAAGGCCACTACCACTGGCTTTTGCAGCTTATTGTGTCTGTGTCTCTTGTTGCAGCCATGGCCGCAACTAGCAACCCAAGAAGCTTCGTCGCCGCGCTCGTTCTTTCGCTCTCGGTGGTTCTTCAGGGATGTTGGTTTATGAACATGGGAGTAGTGCTATGGGTTCCCCGGTTTGTTGCAGAAGGCTGCAGTGTCATGAGGTTGGCTCGATTGGGTGGAGATGATGAACTGCATGCAGTGATCACATGTGGAACTGAGGATGCAGTTTTAAGGGCGAAAGCATTGGCCAACCTGCAACTCAGTTGGATAGTTGCTGCAATATTGATATTGGCAGCATGTCTTTGCCTGAAACTGGCTGGAAAAGGTATACAAAGGAATGGATCAACCGACAGTGAGCAGCTTCTTAGTGGAGGTGTGCTTGTGGGTAGGATATCTATAGTCATTGACACATCCAAGCAAGTCCATACATCCCTAGTCAATTTAGTAAGTTGAGCTCCGTTTTGTTCAATCCACATCCAAATGCTCATTAGAAAGCTTTTGAAGTTTTGATCAGTGTGTTGTTATCTCCTTTACTTTCCTTCTCTAAATAAGGGTCTTCCTTTTAGTACTCTCTTTTCTTTATTGAACATTTCTTTGGTTTCTGAGCTCATGGACTGGGAAGCTTGATCCCAACCCAAAAAGAAAATTAAGTTGGGTTGGGTTGGTTATGGTTGAATGCAGGACTGTCAATGGTCCGGATATTGGTCCAATCCGATTCGATCCAGTATGAATCCATTATAGATAATAGATCAGGTCAAATACACGAATACTTTGGACCATTCTGGACTGGTCCAATTCATTGTTTAGACCGTCCAAACTGTCCAAAATGATTCTAATTTAGATGGGACTCAACCCAAACCTGGTTCATTGACACCTGTACTCTTATCTTATGCCAATAAATTGGTTATTGGTTCAATCCGACCCAGTCCAATATAAATCCATTATAAATGGACCAAGTTCAATCCAATTCAATAAATACTTTAAACCATTATATTTGGACTGATCCAATTCAATGTCTTATTGGTTAGTCTAATCCGTTCAAATTGATTTTGATTTGAAAGGAGTCGAACCCAACCCCAAACCATTAACACCCCTAACTGAATGAAGGCCGGATTTGGGTTAATGTTGAAAAGTATGAAGCCAATTTAACTCTGGGCTGTGTTAGGATTACCATTTGAGGCCTTGAGCAACCGAACTCAACAAATTCATTGTATTACATGTGTAATAATTTTAGGTGTAACAATAAGTATATAGCATTCATAAAGCACCATAACTTTGAACCCATGTATAGTAATGTTAAAGCTATCTTTAATCTTCTAACACTAATTTGAAAAGATGAAAAGTGAAAACAACTTGAAAATAATAACAATAACAAAAGAAGTAAAGAAATTAAGCAATCTAGACCCAAGCTAAATCCAAAAGAGTCGGATTGGATTGGATAAGGGTTAGGATTCGAGTTTCAACACCTAGTGTTAGGCTAATATTGATATCAACCTAACCTAACCGGCTAACCCAACCCAAAATGCAACTTTAAGATAACGACAAATATACTAAATCAACAGACCTCATATGATTGCGATAAGGCTTAGATGATAATGATGATTATAGTGATGGAGTACCTTTAATAATATTGGCTCATCAAGGGTTAAGCAACATTTGAGTTAGCTCCTTTGCTGTGTGGGCTAATCTTAAGCCCAGACCAGCCCATACATAACTAAGATTCAAATCCAGTCCATTGACAGTCTGTCAGTGTTAAAGGGTTTGGCCAAGGATCAAAATATTGATATGATACATCGAATATCATATTCATATCATTCATTTCAATGGACCCCAAAATACATGGTTACATATGCCAATACAATAATGATTCCGGGGTTTTAAAAAGCAAAAGGTATTGGCCATATCAAAATATCCACTTGTTGGTATCGATATTTTGATCGTTAGATATGATTATTGATCCAGAAAGCATTCATGTTTTCTAAAATACTTAGCATTTGATCCTTGGGTCTGGTTGCTTTATAAAATACTCAGCATTTCATTCCACGGGCAAAGAAAGTTGGAGCAGAGATCATGGTTGGTAGCTTTCTCCCAACTTTAAAGTAAGGTAATCATATATTCAAGCTTTATGCTTCTTTATTTTCGTTTCCGTTTTATAGCTTCATGGTGGGTCCTAATGTCTGCGTAGGTGTGGTGGGCTGCCTTCTTCAATCACCACATCCGTGAACGTCAGTTTCGGTTATGGTCACCATCGTCCACAGAAAAGTAAGATCAAGGGATTAATTAGCTCCCAACTTGTATTCATTCAATTCATCGTCATGTTTTCATGGCCCATGGGCCATGATGTGGTAATTTAGCACCACTAAGGCACAAATTGATTCTATTCTCATAGCTGTATCGAAACCCTAGAATCTGACTCTCATTTAGAGTTTGGGATTCTCAATTGTGGATTCAAAGATTACTTACAACCAAATCAAGGTAGTGTTTGGGATTGATGCCCATTTTTCAGGAATGGGCACCACATTAGAGCTACATCACAATTTCAAAATGATTGATTATTTTGCTGTTTGGTTGGCTGATTTTTTTGTTATAAATCGATTATTAAAATCAGGCGGGCTGAAAAGTGGAATCACCAAAAATTATTTTATGATGTAGCATGATCTGATATGGATAAGGGATATAGTACTCATAAACACAGAAATCACCAGTGATAATCACTACCAAACAAATTCATAACGGATTTCTGAAAAATCGGGTGATATGGCAACAATGGTATATACCAAACAAGTAATTTCTCTGATTTCTGAGAAATCAGTAATTTTTGAAAAATCTCATTCAAGGTTCAAAGTATAGACAACTGGTTGATACGCTGTTAGGGTGTATTGGCCTGTGTTGGTGCTTTTTTAGTTTTACATTCTTTTTTTTTTTTTTGAAATTGGTTCAAAGGGGGCAGTTTAAGGCCCGGCTACCCTCTGAACCAGTGGCTGACCCGATACAATCCTTGTAGGAGCCTATCAAGAAGCCACCGGCACAAAAAGTATCAACCAATATGGACCAATATGTATCGATACTTTGAACCTTGATCTCATTACAAAAATCAGTATCAATCCCAAACATCTCCTAAATCTTCAAGGCTCTATTTGTTTAGAGGATATATGCTGCAACCTAGACACTCCCTTGCAACTCCTGATGAAATACGGACAGGTCAGTAATGGAAATAATAAATTCAAAATATCACTTGAATTGATTTTGCTGATGTGTACATATTTCATTAGAGGGTCACAAGATCTGTCCCTCCGCCGCATTGGCAGAAGCCTTGTGCATTGGGCTGGGCCTAGATTATTTATTTGGTAAAAAAAAATTAGAATTTAATATAATTAATATTACAAATTATCTTAAATTTTAACAGGTTTTTACCATTAAAATGATAAAATCTTGTTTCATTCTGTCAAATAAACCTAAATAAATAAAATCAGAATACAGCTTCAGTGAAACTATGCAAGAGCTCATCACTCTTTCTGTCTCTTAGAGGAATGAATGACGTGGCTAATTAGACTTATTATCTGATAATCAGGTCCTTTATTTTGTAGACAATGGAGGAATGTCAATGAGGTGACCATTTTAGACCTTCCATCTGATCTATAGGCAGAGCCTTTGTTGGGCCATGTAGAGATGACGTGGCTAATTTAGACCCTCCATCCGAATCCGATGAGAGCTCCAGACAGTCTTGATAAAAGGATAGACCATGAGCCCATGCTTCGGTGTTATGGATAAATATTTGCTCCTTTGGTCAATCAATACAAAATACGCGTGGATGCAAGAAATGTCACGGTCAGTATGATCTGATGTTTGTTTGTTTTAACAATTGCATCAGCTTTCATAGTGATGTATGTGTTTTGAACCACACATCCGTTGCAATTGTGTAACAGTGCACGTCGCTTTCTTTGCTTGTTATAAGCAAATTTGTCCATTTTTTTCTGTATCGATGATGCTGTTTTATCCCTATTTCAGATGCTAAAATGGTAGACCTAATTAGTAGATTAGTGGAGTTAGTGACATGTGGTATATACCAGAGTTTCAGAGTTCCCTTTTGTTACAACATGATATTAGTGCAGATTTAGAACTTAAAACCAAATACGATATATTACTTTGGCTCAATTATTATGTCACTTTTAATTCAAAGTGGGGTCACAACAATACATCCAAAGGCTTTGATTTCTGGTTTTAATCCAACAGATCATGTAATAGCCAAAGTGGATAGGTTCATCGTGTCGATAGTTTACTGGTATACCCCTCTAAGAATTGTATTGGGTCAGCCACCGGTTCAGAGGATAGCTGGGCCTTAAACCTGTGGAACCACAGGCTCTCTATGTTATGATTAATGGGCCCATGTGCAATTCTGATCTGTCCCCACTCTTAATTTCCAAAAAAGGCATGATATCGAAAATACTTACGGTTAATCAACTGATATCATAAAAGAAGTGACCAATCAAATGGTTTTATCAAAATTCACGAGATGCTTAGTCAAAGCTCTTTCAGTACCATGTCTTTTCAATAACATACATATCTTCCAAATTAAAATTGATACAAATAGATACCTTTTGTGGCCCTAAACGGCATTTTCAGCCCTAAGAAGATCCTCTCCCTACACGGCCCGTCCAGAAAACCCATTGTACATGTATGGTTAGTTTTTTGTAGCAAATTTGTCGTTCAAACACTGAAAACATTTTTTGACCTTCGACTACCCTCCCACGTGTAAGATTTTCAGACTCAAGGAGATCTGTTCACTAAACGTCCCGTCCAGGAAAGCCCATTACAGGGATGAGGCATGTGGTTTTGGACTTCGGCGTCTCAAAACCTTCAGTTTTGGTGGGCGGGGCTCAGGATCCATGATCCATCTGTGTTAATGGACCCATTTGAACGTATGCCTGGGCCCACTTAGTGACATCAAGGTGTGCCTCAAATCCGTTTAGAAGAATCTTGTACATTTGTTTAATCCAATAAAGAACGTGAGTTGCATTTTTCTTTTTTCTTTTCTCCTGCTTCTCCTCCTCAACGCATGTTCTACAAGCAAAGGCAACGTCAGAGGTGACGGTCATATTTTCAAATAAATAAACAATTCAATTTTGATGGCTTCGATTCCATGAATCATTCGATTGGAATAAGATGCATTCGTGGGTCCCATTTGGACTTGGTGTGTAAGTTTGTAACAGTTTTAATTAAATGAATTATTCCAGGGTTATCGCATCTTGTCAACTTTATATGAAGTTTTAGGCTGGAAACCCCACACCAGAATCAAAGCTGCTCTGCACAGCCATCAAAGTTCTAACTTGCAAAAGCTGAAAAGCACAAGGTGAAATGAACATGCCAACTGGCGTAGTGTCCGTTTGGCTTAAGTTCAGCAGCTTTTGGCTTTCCGAAGTGGGGTCCTACACAGCTAACCTTTAGGCTATATTTTGTGAGAAATCCAGAGAGCCTAAATAGGCTGTCAAACATATTTTTTGAGGCATCTGCTTCAGTCTCTTCAGATAGCTTATTCGGAATGCCTCAAAGAATCTGAACCAGCTAGAAATGGCAATTTCACCCGTTCACTTGAGGCTCTGTGCCGCCCCGCTCCGATCGGGGTAGGGTTTTTGACCACTGGTCAGAGTTTGGAGAAAACCTGAAACTCTGGGGTTGGGGATGATATTTATCCACTCCGTGGAGTTAGGATTTTTAGCCCCATCAGGGTTTTGGGGCAGGGAATTTAAATTCGGAGTTGGATATAGAACAAACAAAACTTGACTCCACCCTGTTGCCATTCCTAGAACCAGTTTAGTTAAATGTTCAGTTCAGCCCTCTCAAACAGTCACTTGGAAAAAATTAAAAAGATGTGCAACTTGGAAAAATCCTTAAAAAAAAAGAAATTCTTTAATTGGGTTTTAATTTTTTACCTAACAAAAGAGTTTAAAAATGCATTATTTTTCACTAAAAATATTTTCTTTTCACTAAATTTAAGAGCCTTTACAATAGTTCATTTATAGGCAAGCCCGGTTTTCCCGTACAATAATGAAAAATAATAAAAGAAAAACTCCTAATTAGACTTAAACTCCCTAAAACATCAAATGTTGCTCAAAGAAGACTCACTAATCAAATTCAAGCACAAAATATGCTTAGATAACTATATAAAAGAAAAATTTTTAGAGAAAAAAAAATCAACTTACACAAGACAGAATGCAATTTGGATTTATTTGGCAATATTTTATGTTGAAAATAGACGCTCGAATCAATTTGGATTTATTTGTCCGTTTTTTCCTTTTTTTCGATCATGGGCTTTCTAAGAACTTTTTAGAAAGTTGTTCTACATCAAGATTTGAGAAATTAATAAAACAAACTCCAATAATTGGACAACAAAAGAGAGAAAAAAAATAAAAAAAAAAGTAGGATAAATGGATAATTGTGATGCATCCTCATCCATGGAAGTTATTGAATCGACTATGACACAAGATTTATCGACTTCTGAGTGTCGATTGCTTTTTGTCATTTTGGAAGATGCAATTCACTTTACCAAGTAATGCCTATAGCAAGTGATATAAGCATCCGATATTTTATATCCGGGCCACCTGGCAGCTGAGGTGGCAGCCAGAAAGGACTCTTTCTGACGTTCATTTCAACAAGTTGCAAGTTCACTTTTAAGATGCGCTTTAGAAGACCGAAGGTTGAATCGGATAACTTTACATTGCAAAAAAGCTCATTTTGCATTGTCTTAGTCACCAAATAAGTATTTTTTTACTCCTTGCCCTCACGGCAAGTGGTAATATCAAGAATTAAAACATTGATATGATACATTTTCTATTAAAATAAATGAGTATCAATTTGTATTGAAACACTAATACCCGGTAGTTACTGTTATCAATATTTTGATCCTTGAATTGAATTAACCAACGTGTTGGGTTTTAGGAGGTTATTGTAAAACCCGCAACAGATTCACAATCCAAACCCTTTATGAACATGAAAATGCAAAATCCTCCTTGTATTTGAATGTGGATCAGGTTGGGTTCAGAACCCGCATCTAATAAAGTTAATAAAATTATTAAAAATAACTTAAGTGATGTTTGACATCGACGTTGATTTCCTGAAAACCATAACCATGTCCGAGCCACGTCAGTGCTAGAGGAATTCATGCTCAAATTTTTGTTTGGTTGACTAATTTTGGTGATTTTCAGGAAATTGGCCAGAAATAGATTCTTGAAATCAGCTCTTAAGGAATCACCTTTTTTTGTGATTCTGATTCCCAACTGATTCCGATTTTTTAGGATGACATGGTTCCAGACGTGGCATTGAATAATAATTCCAGTGTGAAGACGTTTTCTAAAGAAAAATGGTTTATTTGACAGAAATAATACCAAATAACAAAATCGTAAAAAAAAAATTAGCATTGATGCCAAGCATCACCTTAAATTAATAAAAATTAGTAAGGTTGTTAAATAAAAAACATTAAACAACCAAATAACATGAAAAAACATAAAAAGATTAGTAATTAAAACAACTCCCAACTAATTTAAGAACTAGGATATTTTAATAAATTTAATGTACGGGTCGAGGAGAGTCATTAACCAAAACCGACCGGTACAGATTGAAAAAATCCCAAAACTTATCGGGTGGAAATTTAGCCTGTTTTTTCCCTTGACCATCTCTCCACGTGGCAAGTTAAGAAGGAAATGAACAAATTGATGATGGTTCGAATTAGCCAAATAATCCTTCCACGTGGCAAGAAATGTTTTTGCATAACACATCTCTTTCTTTTTCCCTCATTTACTTTTCCCTTTTTTTGAGCAATGCTAGTAATTAGGGAGCAACAGCCATTGATGCAACTAAAATGGCAGGAGGACAAATCATGGGGTTTTGACATTTTATGCAAATACATAGGTTCCCTTTCACTTGCCGTGCAAATCCAACTCTTTGCACCGGTGGAAATGCTTGAGAGGGCAAGAAGACAATTAATCGGATGTACCTTTTGTACACGGTAAAACATATATCACAGACACTGACACACAACCAGAGCCATGAGTTGATGAGACAAAGCAACGCGGAAGTAAAGGTCAGATTTCAGAACATAAAAGACAAAACAGCAACCTGTGATAGGTCTTCCTCCCTATAAGAATTAAAGTAATGAATAGAAGCTTCCATGAGGATGATGGGTGCAAATCGGGTTAGATTGAAGTCAACCCAAAACCAACCCGAGTTGTTCTCCACCCTAACCCTAACTTAATCCATCAAATCGAGCTTGAGTTAGCCTTACTCCTTTACTTCCTTTGTGTTGGTTTATAAAAAAGAATGTCATTCTCGCTTCTTAGGCTTAGGATTGGCTGACTAACCCAACCAGAAGTTAAACACCAGGTTCTATTTTACAACCCTAATCCTACCTCAACTCATCTCAATCCCAACTTTTTTTTTTCCAATTTTTTGAGATTGGATTTGGGCTAATACGCTACAAGTTGCACCATTTGAGGGCTTCTTTTTTTTTTNTTATTATTATTATTATTATTATTATTATTATTATTATTATTATTATTATTATTATTATTATTATTATTATTATTATATAATAAGGATTATACTAGCATGTGAAAATAATAGGGTAGTGTATAACCCTGGCCTCTCATTTTATGGGAGTGTGGTTATCAAGTAGGACCCGGGGTCACAAGTGGCATAAATGCCATACCAATATAAGATGGGGTGTGAATTCATATAGTATAAATCCATTCATTACGGTAAATAAAAGGGGAAAAGTTGGTTAACGAGTATCTTTTTTCTATTTATCAAATTTATGGTGTTCTTTTTACAATAAATATTAAGCCCTATGGTAAAGTTATCTTAATTTATTTGGGTAAAACTTACCCATTCATCTCCGGAATGGGTAAATAACTTTTCCACCAGGAAAAATTGTATAAAACATAATAAAACAAATTTGTCCATATTAAYATTGATTTTTTATGGGTAAAAAAAATTATTATAACACTTTCCTGGAAGTCAAAAGAGTATGGATAAGTAAATTTACACGGATAATAATTACCCAGAAAACATTTAACTACGCAAGTGACAAATTTATAAACAAACGGCCAAAGTCTTCAGTTTTCTCCACACAATAGGATTTGCCTTGTAATAATCCAGTTTTTTTTTTTTAGATTGGGTTTGGGCTAAACTGCCACAAATTGCATCAATTTTTGGGTTCTTTTGTATATAATCCAATTTTTTGAGGTTGGGCTTGGACTAATTTGCCACAATTTACGCTTTTTTATTTATTTATTTTTTGCTCAATTTGAATAGAGTACAAATGCAAATATATACAATACAAAACCTTGTATTTTATATTATATTTTATGTATTTGCATTTCACATATTTGTATTTATACTCCTAACCTTTGTTAATAATCCAATTTTCCGAGGTTGGGTTTCCACATATGATGATTAAATATGGAGTAGGTCCAAACCCGATTAATATCAACCCTTAAATGGGAAATTGGGAACTTAGTATTTTGGTGGATGGGTCGCTTTAGAATTCTCGACCCAAACAGCGAGACCGTTGGGAATGAGGCCCGTAATAAATGAATAGGTAGGGAAGGAGGAATTGACGACATGACACTTCAAATTCACACAGTCACACCAAAGCCATAGCCCGTGGATGGAGATTTATTGGAGAAGCTTATTCCTTCCTTCCCCCTTCAAATGGACAACACTGAAAAGACTTCGGCAGAAAAAAAAAAAATTAAGAAATTCTGGGAGTCAGCTCCGTGTGTTGATTTAAAACTGGATTAAAACAGCCGTCGTGTCCGGGAGAGGAACGAGGATGGCCGCCTCCGCCTGGCCGGGTGTTGTTTAATTACCAAACTATCCTTATATTCTGTGGATAAGCATTTTGTACTTTTCTTGGTTCATCACGTCTCAAAACATGCCCCACCCTATTGACCATTGAATTGACTAATGATGGTTAGACGAAGGAGTACAAATATAAATATATAGAGCGTAAAACTTTATATTTTGTATTATTTTATATGTATTTGTATAGTATATATTTGTATTTATATTTCTTCCAAATTATGTATTAATTTTTTATTTACACCAWKRTATGATATATATGAGCATTTGGGATGCAACTTTTGTGGGTTAAGGTTTGAATTTTGTAAAAAATTCAATAGATTCAACCCGAACTGGAGTTTGAAATAGTATAAATTGTTAAATGGGATTAACCCGACTTGTACACTTAGCATTCATTGGATGGTTCACGTGTACATATCCTTTTCACTATTTAATTCTAATCGTATGGTCATCATCAAATAGAGACATTATGACTGGAATGGGGATCCATCGTATAACTATCATATCATGTTTTCGTTGTGAAAGCAAGAAATATGTATGTTATAAGAAAAGGGAGGATGACGGTTCAGCCTAGGGTTAGAATTTATAGACTCAAAGTACTGTTGGGATAGATGTCAGTTCGAAATTGATGCCAATTCACAGGAGAAAGTTAATGCATAGAATGTAAATTATTGACATTTTGAATATTTATAACTCTGCAGTGAAAATCAGAAATCTACATTGGACTTATCCATACTTTTTCAATAAAAAAACAATGCCATTTTTCTAGCTATTGAGAAATGAATAGTTGTTAAAAGTAGCATAGAGAACACTGATTATATTTGTGAACCACATGAGAAATGGTCATGAGGTGTCCCTTTGAATACGGGAGTGCAGGATGAAATCCTTATAATTGTAGTCTCTCCATATTAAGGTTAGTGACCTTGTGTGTATCTTATTCTATTTATTTCTAATTGTACTGTTATCATCAAATAAAGATATTATGACAAGAGACATATTGATGTATGAGACACATCATATTATTATCAGGCCCATTGCCTATGCGTAAGCTAGGGGAAAAAAAAAAAAAAAACTGTGTTAAAAAAGAAGGCCATTTTACGAGCATAGGAGCCATGGATCGTCAGTTAGCAATAGCATACCAATGTTTTAAAAACTAATCCAAATGTGTCAGACCTTTCAATGTCAGCATTTTTTATATATATATATATATATATATATATATATATATATATCTAAATATATATTGATGTGTGCAAATATATATTTTATCAATAAATAGTATGCAATTATGTTATCAAAGGGGTTAATGGTTGATTCGCTCGAATCATATAATTTTTGACAAAATCAACATTTTTTTACTGAATGATAGGTTTTAACAGAACCAAACCCAAAATCAAGGTCAGGTAACTGTTCAAATGGTTAATTAAACAAGTCAACGGTGGGTTAAAAATACTCTAACATACAAATAGCATAGAGAACATTAGTTATTTTTGTTAAGAAGATGAAAATGGTCACTAGGTATCCCCTGAATATGGTGGTGCCAGATCTGACCCATATAACTGCAGGCTCTCTATAGCAAGTTTAGTGGGACCTCACATGTACCCAGCTCTATCTAGTATCTCCACTCTATAATCCCCCTATATTGTGCAATATGTAATACAAAGAAATGAATATTCAATTTTTTTTTTTTTTTCTATTTCATGTTGGTTTGGTGGTGACTTGTGATAACAGAGGCCCAACCCTTTTGCATTTCCTAAATTAATCTCCGATGCAGATGTGAGTAGAGTGAGAAAATCCAAACTGCTACAAAAAATTGGTTGGTAAACTAACAAAAAGAGTTGGTTGTTTCAAACATCAACCTCAATTGTGGTAGGAAGGATGTGGAAGCCAAACCATCCAACTGATTGTTGAAGTTATGAGATACCGCTTGGTTTGAAAATAGGAGATCAAATCAGTCCCCAAAAGATTGTCCCCCACAATATTCCACAGTATATTCCCGTCATATATTGGGAATATCTCCGGATGATAATATCAGAAATGATGATGTTTTCAATACACAGTAGGAATGTACTATTCATCATCGAGAGATGTTTCGAATACATGGTAGAAATGTGTTATGAGACATTGTGAGGGACAATCTTGTTGGGGATGATTTAACCCCAAATGAATCATTGATTGGAGGGGACAAATTGCCTCACTTAATAAAGACTTTTTATATGTAAAATGGTTATTGATTTGTTTATCTAAGAAATAAAAGAACATGAATAACATTTACCTAGGTAAATAACTTCTTAAAAAACAAACAGGACTATGCATTAATTAAATAACAGACTATGGAGTTTATGATAACGTCCCACACCAATGATAAATAACTTCTTAAAGATGATAAAAACAAACAGGACTTAAATGCAATAAAAAGTTACTTCTCAAAAATGACATCAACTTATTGCCACACGCGTTTTCCATGAAACGCAATCTGGTATTCTGGTTGGATTTTTTATCAAGTAAATTGGAAGCTTTTGTTTCCCAACACCCAATTCTTTTTAATGTTTCCCCCAAATGGTTGAGGGCTCTATGTATGTTATGAAAGGTTGAATGGTTGACTGACGTGGAGTTTCATTATTGGTTATATAGCCCGAACGACAGCCTATCTGGTCATGCGTTGTTTCAGGGCATCGTTTTGACATGAAGAGTGCATGTCAAAAACAAAAAGTTTGACATGAAGGGTATTTTCGTCAATAAGAATGGAATTGTATGTCCAAACTACAGAAGGGTGAATTCTAGAGGTCATTGGTCAACCGTGGGAATGAGGTAATATCATCCTTGTTCTTCAAGCCACCACTTGATTTCACTTCAAAACTTCAAACTTCAAACCCCTCCAGTAGAAGCCTCTAGACACCACCCAAGAAGACTCTGCCCCCCAACCTCGTCCCTTTAAAACCCCCTCTCCTTCCCCCTTCCCTTTCCTTGTCTCTCAACCTCATTACTTCAAATTCCTAGGCAACCCACCTCAGCCCTTCTCTCTCTCTCTCTCTCTCCCTCCAAGGACACAGACAGGAAGCCAGAAGAGACGAAAGCAAAAAGAGGCAGAAGGAACACATGGGCACTTTGGTCGGACATGTAGCACCGGGCTTTGGCTTCCTTGTCATTGGATTGTGGCACCTCTTCAACCACATCAAGCTCCATGCTCTCCACCCCAACAACTACTCATCCAGCCCCTGGTTCCCCACCTCGAGAATGAGGTATTTAGAGCTCTACTTAATCATGGGAGGGAGCTGCGCCTCCATAGCCATGGAACTCTTCATCGGCCCGGACAGGCACCAACCGTTCGACCCAGATGGAAGCATCCCCTCCAACCACCTCCACAACTTCGAGCACGCTTCCATATCTCTGTGCTTCCTCATGTACGCAGCCTTCGCGATCCTCTTCGATCGGATTCGACCGAAAGCCCACTACGGCATCACCCAATTGCTGGCAGCACTCGCCTTCGCCCAGCAGCTTCTCCTCTTCCACCTCCACTCCGCCGACCACATGGGTATGGAAGGCCAATACCACCTGCTTCTGCAGATTGTGGTTCTCGTGTCTCTCATCACCACCCTCATGGGAATTAACCTCCAAAAGAGCTTACTGGTGAGCTTCGTTCGGTCCCTCAGTATTTTCTTCCAAGGTGTCTGGTTTATTGTCATGGGGTTTGTGCTCTGGACCCCGGCCTTGATACCAAAAGGATGTTTCATGAACGATGAAGATGGGCACTTCGTTGTGAGGTGCCAGGGCGATCACGCCCAACACCGAGCCAAGGCGCTGGTTAACCTCCAGTTCAGCTGGTTCTTGGCCGCGGCTGCCGCTTTTGGTGTTTTCTTTTATCTAGCTTTGGTTAAGATTTACGGCGAGAAGGTGGAGTATTTTTCACTCGGGAAGATGGAAGAAGAAGAAGATGATGATGATGACGACCTGGAGTCGCAGCAGAAGAGCAACCCAGATGGGTCCAACTCCAAGAGTTTTATTCACATAAACAAGGGATTAACAACCTCCACGGACATGGAAAGGTAAAGAAAGAGAGCTTTGAGAGGGGGACAGAGAGTGGGAGTGATGATCAGTTGATCACAGATTAGGGTCCAGTGATTGGGTATGTGTTTGTTTTCTTCATTTTTATTTATTTGAGTGAGCCCCTGGGAATACCGGGGTTATGGGGGAGTGGGAACAGAGAYCAAATAAGAGAAGTACACGGACGGAAGTAGGAGGTGAAGATGGTTTGAAAATTCAAATTGTTTGTTTTGTTTTACCCTTATTTTTTGGTTGTCTGGTCCTTCTGGGGCTAATCTCTTATCTGAGAGGGTGAGCTCCTTGTGTTTGGGTGTACATAAAAAAATGTCCAAGCGTCATATGAATTGTATTTATTTAAACCACCAAGTTGTAAAGATGTCTACTTAATTTGGGCTTTAGCTTTTGTGATCTCTCTCATCTTGCTTGATGGCCGGATGGCAGTCTGGAGCTTGACTTTGAAAGGAAGAGAGTTGGTTAAGTGGGTAGTCCATACGACTTAGGCTGTGGCCCCAGGGGACCCAGCTCTATGGATAAGGAGTATATGTGGACCCAGCTCAATGGGCACAAGGGRTTTTGGTGCATTATTGTTTACATAAGATGGCTTTGGCCTCTTGACTGCTGGGTTGAAATCAAATAAGAAATTCTAAGCAAACTTGGAAATTATGTGTGGGAACAACATAGAAAGAAAATCTTCAGGTAGCCAAATACTTGATGATTGGACAATACCCTTCTTTTAAGGGCCTTAAGCCTGTTTTTGGAGGGAAAGTYCTCTAGAAATTTCCCTCAATTTTCTGTTTTTCTTTTACTTTCTATCAAACCAAACACAGCATAAGGGAGGAAAACTATTCAACTAATAGGGGTGCAAATGGGTTGCCTGATTTGAACAGTTTCTACTGCATCCAGGGCTTGGGCCTCTCCAAAATGTAAGAAATGCTCAATCCCAGCCTGCCCAAATTGCAATCCTAAGGCCAAAGGACCATTAATTCTTTCTGAGGGATAGCTTTCAGAAGTTGAATTCACTGCAAACAATAAAAGTGGAGGTGGTTGGATTTGTCAAGTGATTTTCTCATCTTGCCTTCAATTACATGTTTTAGGTGATAACACATTTATCTTTATCAATTATGAGAGTCAAATTGACAACCAACCGTCTTTGTATTCATCTCATGGGATTCAAACCAGCCTTATCTCTCAAAAAATGAATGAAGTTACATAGACRAAGAAGTGTGATCCATACATTTCTTAATTAATACTAAGTTTAACATTAAGAGCTCTAAGAATCTTTGCTCTATAAAACTCTTTTCCGATACTCATTCAAGTGGTGGGTCTCAATTCTTCTGTTATAGCTACAACATTGACTACGGGGTATAAAGTTAACAAAAGAAATGAATTGATCCTCTATCTAAATAGTTAATCTAGGGGTGTGTTTGGTATTATTACACTGTGTGCCCACTTATATGTCACATCAGTATCATAGCGATTAAAATTCTTCAAACCATAATCCTATTTGATTGGATTCATTAAGGTATATAACATTTTTCTTCCTGATTTCCAATGTTTTTTATCTAGGGACACTTATTAATAAAAGTTAATATTTATCCTAAAAACATATGAAACATTAGAGGGTTTCTCTTCTATTTCTGTTTTATTTAACAAAACCCATCTCATTCCTTTCCAACGTGCGATTCTCTTTAACTGGTCATACGTGAATCTCAACACTCAGGATGTTTCTCCATCAATTCACTTTCTTTTTCCTTTCAATTCCGAAAGGCTTTACTGTRTCAAATGAACTGAAAGCAAGAGAACCATGGGTCATTAGGAAAAGGCACCCATTTGTCGATTCAGAAAAGTCCATTTATGGTTCTCAGAATAAAAAAAAAAGTGACACTACATGATTCCAGCGTCACAGCCAAACAGGGCCTTAAATAGATCGGCCCCATGTAAACATCCACAGACTCAAACACCAAKCAGTCTCATCATTTTGATAAGTTGCTTTTCTCCTGATAACCCGAATGTATATCAAAACAAAAGAAGCCCATCGGATCATTTGATTAGCTAGATATTTTCACAATTCGTGCACCTTCTCATACAAGATCAATATAAATCACTTTCCTTTGTTTGGATCCGACCCGCAAAGCCATCCATTATKTTGAGTTCTTTTCAGCTTACCCGAACCCGGTTGAGATCAAGCTTAMTTTGCTCCACCTCAAAACCTAAAATTAAACGAGGAAATCCTCTTTTGGCCTAATTAGGGTAAATTGCTGAAATCTCCTTTAAAGTTTAGTAATTGCGATCACCTTTTCTAAATTTTTTAATCAAGTACTTTGGTAGAATCTTCTAAAAAGGGCATGAAAATATCCAAAATACCCATATAATTATTATTGGGGCTGATTTTTATGGAAAAAATAATAATACAAACTTTATGAACAACAAAAACAAAGAGAATTTGAAGTTGCAGCTTAACCTTTGAGTGATTGATATGAAGGGCAAATTTAGAAAATAAATCAATTTCAGAAAAGTGATTGAATGGGTTTGGGGTAGTGATTCATATGAAGAGAAAATTTAGAAAATAAACATAAAAGTAACTGCATGGGTATTTTGGACAATTTATGCATTTTTAAAAAATTCTACCAGAARGGGCCTACTWGCAASCATGTCAGAAAATTCAGGAAAGGTGATTGCAATTACCAAACTTTAGAAGAGGTTTCAACAACAGCCAGAAACTTTAGAGGAGGCTTCAACAATTTACCCCCCTAATTAAGTAAACCTATCCAAATTAAAATGAGAAATCTTAAGGAGTAAGGATTACTAAAATATCTAACTTTTCTAACCCACCAAGTCAAATTTGATTTTGTATTAGCATTTGTGTAAAAAGTATTTATATTCAGATTGAAAAGCTCAAGTTGGATGTATGAATTGGAACGGAAAAAGAAAAACAGAATTAACGCATAACAGAAGAATTGTAATTTGTAATACCATGCTTAGCTCAGAAAAATACTGTTTTTGGATTGAGACGGCACCTCACAAACACAAAAATGGTGTGTTTCCTTTGCCCTGAAATACTGCTAATGCCATGAAGTGTATCAAAAGGTATTTTCTCTGTTGGGTAATTATATACTGTCTTGCAATAATAATGAAACTGTTTTAGAAGTAAAATTTAGATGTGGGACAATCAATTGTGTTGTTTAATTCTGTTTTTAGGTAATTTCCATTTTATCAAAAYCATTATATATCATCAGATATCAATTGCACTGTTTGATTTGCATGTTTTYATGTTATGACTAGGGTTGTAAATGGATTGGATCGGATTCAAATCAGGGTGTATCCTAATTCGACCYGGTAATACAAATTTTAAATTTGATCAGATATAAAGATTAAAGATCCAATTGGGTCTCATAAATGTTGATTTGAATCCAAATCCATTAAGGATATTGAATATCTGAATCTGATCCAATTTAATTTCTGAAAAAATTAATAAATTATATTAAAAGGAAATATAATAGTTTATATAAAGAAAAACAAAAAACAAGTATTTTTTCTAACTATTTTCATCATATATATATATATTTTGTTTTTTTATAAAAAAATAATATAAAAATTTACAAATTAAAAATCCAATCTGATCCAAAATTCAATAGAGTGATATCCGAATCTGACAAAATAAGATCAGATTTGAATTTGGATCTAATTATGATCCGATCCATTTGCACCCCTAGTTATGACATTAGCATTTGTTCCATTTTGTTTGCAGTGCAATTTCATTTGCATTAGTACAAATACATATAAATGCAAATTCAAGCCTATCTTCAATTTTGAATTTACTTTGGTTTGTGTTTCTTTTTTTTTTCAGTCTACTTCATCTGCAATGCAAATAAGCAAAAGCAAACTGGAATTTGCATTGCACTCATTTGCCCACAATAGTTACACCAATGCCACTAAAATTGCCCCGCAAACAAAAGAGGCCTTGGGAGCATTTTTGGACTTGGATATCTAATTTTAGAATTAGATGAGCATTCTTGCATACTAGTGTGAGTRGATTCCTCTCTTTTATATTGGAAAGTAGCTTTCTACTTTGAAAAGTAATAAGAAGTACTTGGAATGAATAAAATTAAAAGCATATTTTATGAGTTTGCAATACAATAGCATAATCTTTAAACACTTCTGCCTTTTTATTTCTAAAATAAAATTATGAGTAAATATTGTTTAGCAAAGGCTGCGTTTGTTTGCGATGTAAATGCAGACCAATGTAAAACTCCACTCTTGATCTACATTTGTTGGTGTTTGTTTGCGGTGTAAATAAAGATCGGTGTAAAATTACATTCCCGATTCGCATTTATTGGTATTTGAATAGAATGTAGTTTTAYATCATAAATCAACATAAAACTCCACTTACAATAGAGTTTTACATATTGATGTAAATACTATATCAATAAAATCAATATAATACTGTTAGAGTATCTCAATAGTTATGATAAACTTGTAACTAGGATGGGTATCTCTGATGGCTATCCTAGATAACTGATCACCTTATCTCATTATCATGTAATTTCCTAGATAAACTCTAACTCTATAATTGTTATCTTCTGTACATAGTGATCCTCTTGTAACTTTTCTATTTAAATGATTCAAGAGACYAGTCATCAYTGACTGAGTCATTCCATTCTCATTGTATTTTTTAGCATTGCTCTTATATGGTATCAGAGCCATTTTAACAAACGTCATGGCTTCAAAAACAAGCACTACTACTCATGCCATCCAAAGACAAATGCAGCCTGGATTGACAGATGGTCGAACCATTATAGTGGTCTCTCTTTCTAGTTTTATGAATGTAGTCTCAATAAAACTGGGTCGTACTAACTTCCTGCTTTGGAGCTCTCAAACTACACCAGCTCTCAGAGGGCATCGTTTAACAGAGCCATTTCTGGCTCAAGTAGTTGGCTGTAAGACATCCAGAGAGGTATGGGATCGACTTCATGTTCTCTTTTCATCTACCAGTAAAACTCGAATCCATGATTTGAAATTAGAATTAGCTTATCTGAAGAAGGGTAATCTTACTATCACTGATTATGTTCAGAAAATTAAAAGTTTATCTAATGTTTTAGTTGCTTCTGGACACTTTCTCATTGATGTTGATCAAATTCATTATCTTCTTGGTGGTTTACCTGTTAAATATGATACATTTGTGCTATTTGTGACTACTAGACTAGATAGTCTTTCTTTTACTGAAATTCAAAGTCTATTACTTACCTTTGAAAAGCGCTTAGAGTGTCACTCTTCACAATCTATATTGGATTCTCCTTCTACTAATTTGGCCAATAAGAAGAAAACCTTCAATCGCAATCACTCTTCACAATCTGTAGCTACTTGCCACCGTTATTTGGAACTCACTGCCAATAAGCCTACCAAGCAAACTCATACAGCCTTATCTTCACGATCTGCTCATGATGAAAATTGGTATCCTAATTCTAGAGCAACCAATCATATGACTTCAGGTCTTGAGAATCTCCCTCTTCATGATGAGTATCATAGAACAGATCATATCCTGGTCRTCAATGGTACGGGTCTAGACATTTCTCATATTGGCTCTTATATTCTGAATATTGATTCTGGGTCCATTGTCTTGAAAAATATTCTTAGAGTTCCTAATATATCTAAGAACTTGCTCTCTGTCAACTAGTTTTGTAAGGATAATAATGCAACTTTTATTTTTGACACTACTGGCTTCTCTGTTAAGGACAAAGCGACCAGGAAATTCTCCTCCAAGGGCCGATTAAGGGAGGGCTCTATCAGCTAAAGACAAATTACACATCTACAGCTCCATCGGCGTTCATTGGTGAGAAAGCATCGTTTTCTGTATGGCAACAGTGGCTAGGACATCCCAGCAAGTGAGGAGCTGCCAACATCTTATCTTCATTTCAGCTTCTAATTTCAAATAAGGACATCTCTTTTTGTCCATCTTGTCCACTAGGCAAGAGTCATACCTTGCCGTTTTTTAGTAGTACTTTTGTTGCAAAGTATCAATTAGAACTTTTATTTTCTGATGTTTGGGGACCAGCCCTTGTCTCTACAAGACATGGATTTCGCTATTATTTGACTTTTGTTGATGCTTACAGCAAGTATATATGGATTTTTCCTATGACCTCTAAAACTCAGGTTGTCTCTATTTTTGCTGTTTTTAAGAAGAATGTGAAGAATTTATTGAACACCTCTATCAAAACTTTGCAAACAGATGGAGGTATAGAATACAAACCACTTCTCCCTATTCTCTCTGATTCAGGCATCACTCATCATCTCTCATGTCCTCATATTCATGAACAAAATGGGGTTGTAGAACGACGCCATCACTATATTGTTGAAATGGGTCTCACCCTCCTGGCTACGACTTCAATGCCCAAACATTACTGGTATAATGCTTTTGAGACTACAGTTTTTTTTAATTAACCGGCTCTCTTCTCCAATACTGGACATGAATTTTCCCTCAGAGTATCTCTTTGGCACTAAACCTGATTACACTATGTTGCGCATTTTCAGATGTGCTTGCTATCCGCATCTCAGACCCTATAACCATTCTAAGYTGGACTATCGATCCAAGCGTTGTTTATTTCTGGGTTACAGTTTACATCACAAAGGGTACAAATGTYTGGACTTAACATCTAGACGTCTAYATATTTCCCGTAATGTGTTTTTTTATGAACATACCTTCCCATGCACTTCTAGCAGCCCAACTCTACTTCCCAAATCGGCGGCTACTGACACTATGGTTGGCCCTCCTATCGTTACATACTCATGCACCTCTCCTCAGACCATTCCTGTACCCCACAACTCCACCTCCCCTAGCCCACCTATTATATCTACTGGTGTTAGTTCTACCGAATTGCTACCATCATCACCAACCCCATCAGATACGCCCTCTTGCTCCACTGTGACCCACTTATTGCTCACCCCATGATGACACAGAGCAAGAGTGGCATTCGCAAGCCAAACCCTTGGTACGCTTTGAAAGCCTCTGTTGACCCCGATGTTGAACCTTCTTGCTACACTATTGCCAAGAAAGATCCCCGTTGGGTACTCGCCATGGAAGATGAATACAAAACGCTGTTGCGCAATAATACTTGGGATCTTGTACCTCCACCTTTTCATAAGAACATTGTGGGAAATAAATGGGTTTATAAGATTAAGAGACGTCCGGATGGGTCCAGTGAAAGATACAAGGCACTATTGGTGGCGCAAGGGTTTACTCAACAAGCCGGTATTGACTTTATTGAGACTTTTAGTCCGGTGGTTAAACCAACCACTATTTGGTTAATAATATCTCTCGTAGTTCACTATGGCTGGAATCTTAGACAACTTGATGTGAGCAATGCCTTTTTTCATGGCTATCTCAGGGAAGAAGTATTTATGGAACAACCTATGGGTTTCGCAGGTCCAGCATGACTGCATTTTGTATGTCGTCTTCAACGTTCCCTTTATGGTTTGAAACAAGCCCCGCGGGCCTGATTTACTCGATTAAGGGATCATTTGGTTCACCTTGGTTTTCTGGAATCCCAAGCAAATAGTTCTTTATTCATGCGGTGGAATGGCACTGATGTCATTTTTCTTCTTGTATATGTGGATGGCTTATTGATCACTGGCTCTTCTACTTCTGCACTTACTCAGCTCATCTCTCAGTTCTCTACCACCTTTGCTCTTCGAGATCTTGGGGAAGCTTGTTACTTTTTGGGTTTGGAACTACATCATAGTTCAGATGGAGTGCACCTATCCTAACGTAGATATATTCATGATCTTCTCGTCAGGACCAAGTTGCATGAGGCTAAACCTGTTCATACACTGATGGCGACATCTACCAGACTTGATGTGAGCAATGGTTCTCCTCTTCCAGATGCCACCGAATATCGCAGTGTGGTGGGGGCACTGCAATATGTTACCCTTACTTGGCCAGACATCAGCTTCTCAGTTAACAAAGTTTGTCAGTTTATGAACGAACCCACTAATGTTCATTGGAGTGTAGTCAAGTGGATCATTCGTTATCTCAAGTCCACAATTGATCATGTCATTACTTTTCGTGCTTCTCTGGAATTGGCTCTTGAACCCTTTTCTAATGCTGACTGGGCTAGTTGCCCTGTTGATCATCGCTCTCAAGGTGGTTTCTGTGTTTACCTGGGTCGTAATCTTATTTCATGGATCTCTTGTAAACATTCCATAGTTTCTCGCTCCAGCACAGAATCAGAATACCGTAATCTTGCCTCTACTACCACTGAAATTCTTTGGCTCCAGATGTTACTCATGGAGCTTGGATTGAAGCTCCCTCACTCACCTGTCATCTGGTGCGACAATTTGAGTGCCAAGTTTCTCTCCTTCAATCCTGTCCACCATTCTCGCACCAAGCACATAGAATTGGATGTTCATTTTATACAGGAAAAAGTTGTGRCCAACATTCTACTGATCAATCACATTCCCAGCCATGATCAGATTGCAGATATTCTTACTAAACTGTTGTCTTCAACACGGTTTCATGACCTTACAACCAAGCTTACTGTCTCCAAGTGACCGCTAAGCTTGCAGGGGGATGTTAGAGTATCTCAAAAGTTTACTTATAACTGGGATGGGTATCTCTGATAGCTATCCTAGATAACTGATCATGGTTATTTAGGATAGTTATCCTAGATAACTGATCACCTTATGTCATTATCATGTAATTTCCTAGATAAATTCTAACTCTGTAATTATTATCTTTTGTACATAGTTATCCTCTTGTAACTTCTCTATTTAAATGATTCAAGAGACCAGTCTTATAAATACTATATCAATAATCACGTTTTTCAAAATACAACTGCTCACGAATTTTAAACTATCAGTGTTGAACTCCATCAATGGAGTTTTACACCGCAAACAACCAAAGCAATTTTAAAGAACTTTGATATCTGCTCTAGGTTGGGTTTGTACCCCTTTGTTCAAAAGGCAAATGCCTTAGGCCTTTAAACACTAGTAATAGAGCTTTTGCTTTTGCACTTTTTTGCCTTAGGTTTCGTGCAAGGCATTATTTGCACAGTTGTACTTATGCAGGTCTGTCATTAACTTACAAGATTAGCCAGAAAAAGAAGATGTTTTCTTGGATTCCACTAGAACAAGGCATTCTGAAGGTTAATATCGACGGTGGTTTTTTGAAATCTTCAAGACAGGCTTCTTTTGACTTCATTATCAGAGATCATTTGGGGTGCTGCTGGGGTGTGGGTTTTGGGAAATCAAAAGATTTGTCTCCTTTGAAATCAGAAGCTCAAGTTCTCCTAAAGGCGGTGGTTTTTGCAGATAAAATGAACAAATCAGATCTCATTTTTGAATCCGATTGCAAAGTTTTAGTTGATTGTTTAAACGAAGCTAATGGCTGTGAAGACCTGAAAATTCTCTTCTGGTGCAGGGATATAAAAGAAGTTACATCTAGAAGAAACTTCACAGTTCAATTCTGTCCGAGGGAAGCAAACCAAACAGTGCATACAACAGCTAGATATGGTTTTTCAAAGGATTTTGAATCTAGTTTTACTAGCCCCTTGTGTCTCTCTAATATAGTTAATTTGGACTTAGCTTTCTGTAATCGTTTGTAGGTCTTTTCTGGTTTTCCTTTGTTGTAGTTGTTTTCTTTCTTCTTCTGTTTTTCATGCTTGTCTCAGTTTGTTTGTAGTGTTTGTCTTTTCCTATTTGAAATTCAGTTTCCACCGAAAATAAAAAGACTCATTCACTTCCAAACACAAATGAGCAAATGAGCAGGTAAAGAATTAACAAGATTTTGATTTGAAGCTTTTTCATTGAAAGGCTATTTAGATTGGTGGTCTGTGGTCCATGTTCAGTCCACTCTCATCCCAAGACGGCAAGACCAAGACCTCAGTTGGTTGAAACCAAAATTGAATAATGATGGCCTTTTCAACTTCCAACCAAAAAGTTGTTCGTTTGTTTGTTTTTATTTTTTCCGTTGAACAACCAACCTAGGTCATTGTAAAATGTTTGTTTGGGTATTCTAAAAATCCATAAAAATAGATTGTAAAAGACTTGTTTGATCATAGTGATTTTTGTGATTTTTGGTATGTCCATTTCTTAGGAGGGCCCTGTTCTTCCCGACATACAGTCCATGGGAGTTTGAGGTTCCAAATGGCAACCATGTTTATGTGTCCAACCCAAAGTTCTAGAACCCTCCTTAACCCCACCCTTTAATAAATAAAGAAATGAAAAGAAGAGAAAAAAGATGAACCYGGTCATAGAATGCCCAATTATCACATGTAAATTTTTTGGGTCTGCTCTGTCAATGACTTGGTATATATTTGGTTACGTTTATCTTTATTGAGTAAATGGTGCCACATAGGCGTCTCATCAGCAAATGGTTTATTAATTGCATTTGTATGTATTGATGTTTGTAAAAGCAAACTTTGATTTTTGTGTGCCTCTTCCGTTTTAGTAAGCTTCATTTTGGAGCTTCCCCAAACAGATAAGCATTTATTGGCACTTTGTTGATGTGCCTATGTATCATAAATGCCCACATTAATTGTTTTTCTCGATTTTACAGTCACACAAGTACAAAATGTTTACTTAATAAATGTAAACRAAACCAAACACCGTCTTAATAAAATTTGCATCACATGCCCCAAACATCTCCTTATGACAAATACAGGAGGTGGGAGATATTCCCAATGCACAATTGGGTGTATGTGTGAGGTGTTAGGGTGCATTTTGTGTGAAGCCAATGCACCTACTTCATAGGCAACATCGGAATTCAAATTAAGTTTAATTGTTGGAAGTTAAGTTGGACTTGGGTTGGGTTTGAATATTTTTATGATTAAGAGAATCAATTAAAAAATCCTACCATGTGACTCTCTATTACATACATACACCATTCAGAAATTCAACTCAAAGCATCTCTATATTCAGCTTTTTTTTAAATTTACAAAGGTTGTTATAATATTCTTTTCTAGTTTTAAAATCCTTTAGAATATAAACCAGATATATTCTGCACTTGTTTTCAAATCATGTACTTACCCATAACTCATTATAGTTAATCTTTAGTATCAGTTAATTAAAATAATGTAGAGATAGATTATAAAGCCATTATCTAGAAAGCACTGTTCAAATATATATAGTAATGAGAAGATGTATAAGCTACCACTGTTGGGCAGTAGTTGTGTAGTCAAACACAAAGTCATTGGCTCACTTTCAGGACCAAGATCATTTAAGTAAATAAGGCTGGCCAAAGAATAGTTTTATTTCAAATTGGTGGGATTCTAACATCCAATTAAGTCATTTACACTGAGCCCATAGAGAATGAAAAGAAAGAAAGAAAGAGATAGAAACTGTGGGTGTTCCAATTAATATATAATGGTTTTTTGCCTGAGCTCACAACCATTTTCTTTTTTTTTATTATTTATTTTAAGCAAAATCTGCAGCAGTTTAAGGGGAATAGCCAAGTATACCCAACCTCTTAACTGAGATTACCTCTCATTTTTTTATTATGTTTTGAGCAATTATTTAGCAGATGAGAATCAAAGTGATCTAATAGATTACCTAAGCAGGACTCATTGTCAATGATTCATGTGGAGACTGAAACAACAGAACCAATCACAAATGAATTACTACATGTTGAATTTAAGTGTTCCCTTGCTATTGAAACCAAAGTTGTCTAGTTTACTTAATATAAGATTATATATGAAATGCATTCCTTTTGTCTCCTTTTGTCATGTGGTTCCTTTCTTCACAAGCAAATTACTGGGTATTTACTGGATTTATTTTTACAAAATTGATTGCTTTCATGACATTAGGATTACTGATCAACTTATTCTTGTTACTGTTCCAGATCTTTCATAATTCATTTGTTTTCATTTAATGATCCTAAGACAAGTCAAGCTATAAGTAAGTCTTAGTTGGGTTTTTCTTTTCCTACTTAATTTTGTTGTTTTATAAATCCTTTCCAGCTATAGAGATAAATTCTGTTTATTTCAATAAGAAAATGTTCCAATTGAAGAACATCCAACTTATTCTATGATACAATAGAACTTCTAGACCAACAATGGAAGGTCAAGGTGACTTGGCTGGTAGAATGGCAAACAAAAACTGCCTTATCTAGTTGGAACTGTTGTCTATGTCATTTTTCATTTGAATCGTAATTGTCAATTGCATGTATATATATATATAGATCGAAATGATTCGGTCACATGCATAGAAGACCATATAGAGTGCATATTAGGAAAAGTGACAAGTTGAAGGTTCTAGAAGAGCCCACAAAAGGGATTTGGGTTAAACCAATAACAAATAAATTAAACACCTATAATTTAATGATGGACAGAAAGGCTAAATAGGATGCATGTAACTGACCCCTATAATTGGGATATGGCTTAGATGATGATGATGATTTTATATCTTGCAATGGAGATCATTTTATAGGTTTTAAAACATTTCTCTTTGCTTTTTGTGTCTCTGTGCAGGTTTCTCTATGGTATTAAAATTTGATAGAAAGAAAGAAATAGCAGTATATGTACAAACTTGCATGGCATTCAATGGTATAAATCCCACTTAGGGTATTGCATTGGATTGGGGTGCAGGGCGCAAAACATAAAGGTCTGTTTGGTTTACAGTCAGAATCAGAATCAGAATCGGAATCGAAATCCTTTAGAATTGAAGTCAGAATTGTCCATTTTCATAGTCTGTTTGGTTCAGACAGGAAATGGAAATAGAAATGGGAATCAGCAGGAATGAGATTTCATTCTCAAGGGAGGGGCAGGGAATGACCATTCCCTCAAATGGGGGAATGCCATTCCAGCAGGAATGGAAATGGGATTCTAATTCCACCCAACCAAATAATTAGAATCAGAATAGCCCATTCCAATTCTGATTCCAAACCCCTATTCCGACAAACCAAACGGGGCTTAATTTTTCTTTTGTTGCATCTCAACATTTGAATTGTTAGTCCTACTTAGGTGTGATCATGGGCCAGGCCTAGGCCCACAGTATGGGCCTCAAATATAGGCCCAGGCCAGCCTTAGGTATCGGATGGGCTTTTGTGCTACAATTATTATATAAAATATAGAAAAATCAATGCTACCAGAAAGATACGATATCAACATACGAGAAGGGCTTTGACCAATCAAACCCCTCCCACATGAATTTTGATAAATACCAAATGATTAGTTATCACATTTACGATATTGGTCCACTGGTTACAAGTTTTCCCACCATCATATCTTTCATTATCATAGTCAAATCCATAAAATGTATATATTATATAATTCTGGGACAGACCCTGAAATATTGGGCCCAGGATCGACCCACAAGTTTTTAGGCCCGTCCCTGGCCCAGCCCAGGCACAAAATGCCCAAGCCTGAAAATTTGTTGGCTAGGCTAAGAATGACCACCCCTAGTTCAATGTCTAAAATTTGTCATACAAATGAACGGCTAGATCAGTGTGCTTCCTTGCTTCCTACTTCCTAATTGAATAAGACGAATAATATAACTTTGAATAAACTGATAAAAAAAAATCAATTGGTGACAGTTTGATGAGAGAGGATTAATGGGTTGGTTATTAGAGAGAGATGGTTTTGATTCTTAGCATGTGCAAGTGGTGTTTCAAGTAAAAATTATATGAAATGACATCAAATGAGTTAAGGTCATTCTAGTCATTTAAAAATTTTCCAAGTCTAGTGCCCTACTTRTGAAAGCCAGACGGAAACTTTAACAGAAGAGAAGCATCTACTCATAAAACCTTGTTATATGGAGTTGATAACGGTGTAAGGAAAATTTTGACATTGATAGTGTAGTCAAGGGTGGTTTCAGATAATCTCTTATATTTGGCTAATGGACTATTAATATTTTTATACAAAATTATATGTAGCAAACTTAGTATTACTCTTCCATAGTTCCTTTTCCTTTTCATTTGTAATTGAGATAGTGGTGATGAATAAAATTATAGTAGTAGTGCTTAGAGAAATCCAGTATTATTGAGAAGATAGAAACAAAGTTGGAATGCTAATTAGTTAAAAGGTTTGCAAAAAGATTTCAATCGGTTGATACTAAAAATCCGAAGTCATTTGTTCTTTCTAAGGCCCCATTCCTTTATTTTTAGGTAAATGAGAGGAAAAGTTGGCAAACGGGAAAGTGATTCTTGTTGATCAACAATATTATATTTTTTTTTTCAGTAAATCATAGGTTTCATGGTAAATTAATTTTTCTTAATATTATTTATCTGAAATAAGTAATACCCATCTTCTAGGTGAATAATTTTCTCATCTAGGGGTAAATTTGCCGATATATGATAAAATAAAATTGTCAATTTTAATAATAACTTTTTATGAATAAAACAGCCATTATTTAACTTAGACAAAAGAACATGATAAATTACCGAATGAAATATTGCTTGAGTTCACTTTGTTCTTTCTTTCTGTTCTTTTACTGTTTCTTAATTGTTTACCCAGATCAAGGTTTGAATGCGGGGGGGGGGGGAATTGGAGATTTTGGTGCGACTTAGCATAGGAAAATGAGCAAAAGTAGGATTAAACCATTCAAAGAACACGTCAAACACATCTAAGAGATTTTTTATCCTGGATCTGGATAGTAGGGCATATAGCTGAGTTTGAACCTAAACCACAATCCTCTATGCTCCAAAATTTTGGGTTTCAGATAGCTTCTAAACATTGATCCTGACCGGATAGATTATTTTTATCCTTTCATTTAACAAAGCGATTGCTCTGCATGTTTTTATCCTAAGCTTCAAAGTATCGATACGTATCGTGCCAATGGATTTTCGATACGCCCCTACAGGGATTGTATTGAGTCAGACCATGGTTTAAAGGGTAGTTGGGACTTAAACCGATCCCTTTGAACTGATTTTGAAAAAAAATAAATAAAACTTAAAAAAAAAAGCACTGATATAGGCCAATATTCTCTATCGGCGTATCGATCTGTATTGATACTTTGAACCTTAATCCAAAGAAAGGCAGATGAAAAAAGTCAAAGGAATAGGGTGCAACTTGAATTGGATTGGGTTGATGGGCCCAAGCCCGATGTAGTTAAAATTCTTTAACTCGGGCAACCCAACTTGCACCATTGAAAGGGCCCAACACCAGTCCAAATGGAAACCCTTCAAACTGCGTCCATTGAAAGGCCAACACCATTAATCTTCGGTCTGAAAGTGATTGGCACCATTTTCGTTCTGTTGATTGAAGAAAAATCGGCTATCCCCTTAGAGCAGGGGTGTAATCAACCTGAACCTAACTGTACTTCGGCATGACTTGGTTTGGTTCATTTGAAATATTACTATGTTCGAATTCAATTCAATTAATTTGAATTCGACTCAAAAGTTTGAAAAAGCTAATACATTTTTGTATTTTATAAACCAAACTTGTAGAGCTTTTTGAACCAAAGTTTTTATTGGTCGAATTCGAATTGAGATAACTAATCGAACTAACTTTGAGGTTTAAATTCAATTAGAATCCAACTTGAATCGAGTCTAATCAAACTCGAATCTGAATTATTTGATCAAAAGTTTGATTTGATTGCAATTCAAGGTGGGGTCACAGTAATACATTGAAGGTCGTGATTTTATGGGGCAAAAATCACTCTCTCTAGGTGGGTAAATGACCGCCGGCCAAAATTGAAGCTATTTGCCAATTTGCCTCTATCCTTTTTCTCCTTTAGGCATTATGGTCTAATATTCTGTCCCTAATTTCTTGCACTATTCTTCGTTTTGTTCATGTTAAGAGAGATTGTAATGTTTTGGCCCATAAGCTGATGCATCCCTGACCAGTGACCCGTGGTGTGGGTAATTTGACCCAATCTAACCAAGTAGTATATAGGATCCAACCCGATGCCAACCCAAACCCTATTCACAACCTTTCAGTTGCATTTTATGGATTTTAAGGTATCACTTATTTCCTCCATTATAAACAAGAAAAACCAAAATAAAAATAAAAAATTTATAAACTCTGATGTTACAAAAAATTACAAGAATTTATCTATATATGTGGGGGCAGAATGACTAGACAAGGTAAGTCGTCCAAACCCGAACTTGATTTGGGTTAAAAATTGATATCCAAACCTAATTGCACATTAGAATAAGATTAACCTTGACTAGGACTGTCAACGAGTTTGGGTCAGGACAGCGTGCTCCCAATCCCGAACCAGTTACTAACCGAAACAAAACCACAAACCCAAAACTGTTCCGGTTAATAGTTGGGTCTATTTGGACTCGATAGACCCGAGTATACTGAAAACTGTATTTATTTATTTACAATGATAATTTAAAAAATTTTGATAATATAACCTCAATATAAATGATAGTTGATGGAGGGTGATTTGGCCCGACCTCATAGCACGGGTATACGTGTGCATGACCTTGCTCAAGCGATGACTCAGTGTGATAGCATAGCAACCACAATCGCAATTCGGTGGGAACGGCCCACCGAATTAGGCCTGGCATCTCGGTGGGATAAGCTACTCGTCAAGATGCCGCCTAGCGTCTGCCCCTCACCGAGGTTGAGACACTCTGAGCTACCTTTGAGCTCGGAGCCCCCTGACCTTTCCTAACGCTCGAGCTCCTCCTAGTGAGTTTTGGGCCACTCCCAAATGGGAACACCCCAAGGTAGAGACACCTCGGGGCCAGATAGTTCAGTGTGGCCTCCCACAGGCAGCTCGCCACTTGCAAGGTAGTTCGGCATGAGGTATCTCGCAGTAGGACAGTTCGGCATATCGCAGGAAGGCCTCCTTCCCGACCGTCGTACCAGACAAACCTGGAGACAACAACCACGTCCCTCGTCAGACAGTGTCGTGCCCGCCACCTTTTGGAGGGTGTCTTACATCTGACAGGTACGTACCCTGCAACAACGGTCCCGCACGTGCCACCTCAGCCCTGGCAGTAACGGCTGCGACAGAGCAGCAGTGGCGGTTATACCTGCCCTGTCAGGGGCTAATGGGCCTGATTCAACAGAGTTCTGTTATAAACCCGATCCAAAAAGAATAGAGGTAACTTCCTGATACTTGCGCTATCTGCACTCTTAGCTTTCTTCCTCTCTTTACATCTCTCATAGAACTCTAACTTAAGCATCGGAGTGTTCCCGTCGGGTAAGCCCCCGGGGATTCTTCATCTTCTCCATCTCAGGTAATTTTCAGGAGCCACACGAGTGCCAGCTAGGAGTGACCGGATTGCGCACCATCATTTGGCGCCGTATGTGGGAAATGCTTTAAAAAGCCTCCCTCTAAGCTTTCACAATTCCTTCTTTCTGAAAACCCAGCACCCATGGCATCTTCAAGCAACGCCGGATGTAGCATGGAAATGGACATCACTAGGGAACAACCCCAGGTCCCCGTGGTCTATATTGGACAGTTCACCATTCCCCTTTCGGTGGACGGAGTCCCTAGCCTGAACGTACCACGAGCAGTGGCGCCTGTGAGTGTCCCCCTTCCCCCCTTTGTTGAGACAACCTTTGCTGAACCAACTGTTGTCCCTCTGGCGGCCGACCAAAACCAACTTGACGATTTGATGCAGTGCATGCGAACCATGCAAGCTCAAGTGCAGCAGCTTCAACAGCACCAGCTCTACCAACAGCAAGGGCTGCATCACGTCTCCCAATATCACTATCAGCAACAGTTCCCTCAGCTGCCTCCGCCTCAGCCTTAGCTCCCTCCTCGGCACCCAGCCTCGAGACAAGCTAGGCCTCACCGCCAGGGTGAATGCCCTTCTCGCCAAGAAGAGGCTTCCCAGAACCCCCCCTAAGAGCCAAGCCTCCTCCCGCGACAGGAAGGAAAGACCAGCCACTCCAGTCTCGCCGCAGGTAGTTAGGTCAGAAGGATCCCAGCTCGTCAGGTCTACATCGCCCCAGTAGTCGCAGTTCGAAACCCCACTTCTGGAGAACCAGTTCGAGGTCTTGGCTGCGAACTCTAAGCAGAACCCCTTTGTCCGCAGCCATCACCAGCAACCCGAGCTGCTTCCTGTGCAAATGATCCCTGACAGTACAGAGGTGAGCAACACCAACGCAAAACCTGCCAAGAGGCAAAGACACCGCCGCCGAGCTCGTCGAACTACCACCTACAGCCTGCCCGAGCTCAGAGGCAGGGAAGAGGTAAGATCAGGTGAAGTTAAAGTTCCCCTCCTTTCTGTTCCCTCCCCCTGTCTCCCGAGCTCCTGGCTGTTCCAATGCCCAAAGACTTCAAGCTCCCCCCTCTCGATAAGTATGACGGGTCATTCGACCCAAATGATCACGTAGACGCTTTCCAATCACAGATGCACCTAGCAAGGGTCAATGAGTCTTGCATGTGCATGGCCTTCTCCACCACCTTCATAGGAGTGGCCCGTACATGGTACCGAAACCTCGCACCTGGTTCAATAAGAAGCTGGGCACAGTTCGCACAAACCTTCACGTCCCATTTCATCACCAGCAAGCGGTGCCCGCGAACTGAGGAAAGCCTTCTCGGCATAGTTCAGAAAGAGGGAGAGTCCATCCGGAGCTACATCAAGCGATTCAATGATGCGTGCATGCAGATACCGCGCCTAGACCCCGTGGTACGGCTTGTCGCGGCCAAGAAATGTGTGACCCATAAGGAGTTCAAGTGGCACATGGTTGTCAACCAGCTGGAAACCATTACTGCCTTCCTCAAGCTCGTGGACAAGTTCATAGCTACGAAGGAGGAAATCAACCAGAAGGGCGAAGGTGCGCCCGAAAAGAGAAAGAGAGAAGGGGAACTCCCCATCCAAGGGGACAACCGAAAGAAGAAGGATTTAGATCGGGGGGCAAAGCCAAGTCAACCGTACCGAGCTCCTATGGCGGATCGAGCTGATTATACCCCACTGAATGCAAAACGGGTCGAGATCCTGATGGCGATCAAGGATGCCCCTTACGTGAAGTGGCCACCCCGCCTGAGAGGGAACCCTAACGAAAGGAATAAAAACATGTACTGTAGCTACCATAAGGACCACGGTCATAGCACCGAAAATTGTAAAAACCTCCGCAATGAGATAGAGGAACTCATCCATCGCGGGTATTTGAGAAATTTTGTACATAGTAGTAATAATTATAATAATAACAGTAAAGCAGGTCGGCAAGGGGAGCACAGCAAGGACGCTCCCGAGTCCAGCAACAGGCCAGCCGAGCAGTCACAGAGGCAGCCTCCAGAAGAGAGGCCAGTTCGGAGCACCATCCACATGATAGTTGGAGGCTCGATCATTGTAGGCTGCACCTCGGCGGCAGCTCAGACATCAGTCCGTGAAGCTGCCAGGGAAGAACAAAATCCTCTGAAGCGGCCGAAGACAGAGGAATTGATCTTCTTCACGGAGGGCGATGCACGCGGAGTTCACTACCCCCACGATGACGCACTCGTCGTAAAAGTAAGGATCAATGACTTCGAGGTCAGGCGCGTCCTTGTTGACTCGGGCAACTCGACAGATATCCTCTTTAAAGCCGCGTTCGATCAACTTCAGTTGCAGGGAAGTGACTTGAGGCCCGCTAATACTCCCCTTGGTGGGCTTCAGCGGAGAAGAGGTCAGACCCCTTGGGAAAGTGACAGTACCTGTGGAAGTCGGCACATGGCCCTACGCAGTCAGACTCAACCATGACTTCCTAGTGGTCGCGACCTCCTCCCCGTACAACGCCATAATAGGCCGGCCGATCACCCATGCCCTACGAGCGGTGGTCTCCACCTATCATTTGGCAATGAAGTTCCCTACAGACTTCGGTGTGGGGGTAGCGCGGGGCGACCAACTTGAGTCCCGCAAGTGCTATGTCGCTGCCCTTAAGGGGAAGACCAAGGTGGCCGACGACCTCGAACTGGAACGGCCCACAGAGCAAGGCGAAGAACGAGCTGCACCCATGGAAGAAACAGTTGATGTTCCAACCTAGGCAGCGGACCCAACTCGGACACTTCAGATCGGTGCTTCTGTCTAGGAACCCCTACGATCCGAACTAGTAAGTTTCCTACTTCAAAACTTAGATGTTTTTGCATGGTCCGCGACAGAGATGCCCGGTATAGACCCTAATCTTATGACTCACAAGCTCAATACTGATCCTGTAGTTAGGCCCGTTAGACAGAAGAAACGCAACCTAGCCCCGGAGCGATGGAAAGCAGTTGACGAGGAGGTCGCAAAGCTCCTCATAGCCGACTTCATAAGAGAAGTCCATTACTCGAGCTGGGTAGCCAACCCCGTTCTGGTAAAGAAGACTAACGGCAAGTGGCGCATGTGCGTCGACTACACCGACCTAAACGGAGCCTGCCCAAAAGACTGCTTCCCACTCCCCAGGATCGACCGCTTGGTAGACACGACCTCGAGGCACGAGTTACTAAGTTTCTTAGATAACTATTCGGGCTACAACCAAATCAGGATGGACCCGGCAGATGAAGAAAAGACTGCCTTCATCACAGAGTTCGGTCTATATTGTTACAAGGTTATGCCCTTCGGGTTGAAAAACACTGGGGCAACCTTTCAAAGGCTTGTAAATAAATTATTTGAGCCGTTAATTGGCAGAAAAATAGAGTGTTATGTAGATGACATGGTCATCAAAACTCAATTCTCACACGAATTAATACAAGACTTACATTCTATATTTCAAATTCTGAGACAATTTAACATGAAGTTGAATCCAAGCAAGTGTGTCTTCGGTGTCACTTCGGGTAAATTCGTAGGATACATTGTCAACCGACGCAGCATCGAGGCCAACCCGGAAAAGATTAAGGCCATCTTAGATATGAGACCACCCTGGAAGTTGAAGGAGGTTCAGAGGTTGAATGGCCACATAGCCGCCCTGAGCCGTTTTATGTCCAAGTTAGCGGATCGTTGCCTGCCTTTGTTTAAGGAAATTAAAAACAAAGGGCTCGAATGGACCCAAGATTGCCAGCTCGCGTTTGACGAGCTCAATAAATACCTCGCTTGTGTGCCAATATTAACCTGACCCGAAGAGGGCGATGTCTTGGAGCTGTACCTCTCTGCAAGTGATGAACTGGTCAGCTCGGTACTTATAAAGGAAGTAGATCGGGTCCAACGACCCATCTATTATGTTAGTAAAATATTGCAGGGAGTAGAGACGAGATATCCAAAGATAGAGAAGCTAGCCTACGCACTGGTCATCGTGACCCAGAAGCTCTGTYCATACTTCCAGGCTCATACCGTCGCCGTCTTCACCGACAAACCTCTGAGGCAAGTCTTACTTAAGCCCAAGGTATTTGGTCGATTGACGAAGTGGGCCATTGAGCTCAGCGAGTACGACCTCCAATACAAGCCGCGAACTGCTATTAAGGCCTAAGCCTTAGCAGATTTCATTGCCGAGTGCACTTTCAGCTCCGAGGTCCCCAGGTCGGTTGAGCACGAGGCCCCCAGTTCGGGCGAGCCTGGAGCTCCCAGGCTAGTTGAGTCCGGGCCCCGTGAAGTAGCAACCAGTGTGGCATCTCTCCTAGTTAGGCCAAGCGCGAACTGGGATGAGGAGCCCTAGATCCTTCACGTAGATGGCTCCTCAAACCAGCAGGGCAGTGAAGCCGGAATAGTTCTACACGGCCCAAGTGGCACGAAATTGGAGTACGCACTACGCTTTGAGTTCGCGGCATCCAACAATGAAGCGGAATACGAAGCATTGATAGCTGGACTGGCTTTAGCCAGAGAAGTAAAAGCCAAGCACATCGTCATCTGCAGCGATTCCCAACTTGTAGTCAACCAAGTCACAGGAGATTATGAAGCTCGCGAACCAACAATGGTTGCTACTTAGCCAAAGTAAGAGAGGCTCTGCTCAACTTCTAGTCACACTTCATCAGGCAAATCCCAAGGTCGGAGAATGCTGAGGCTGACGCCCTGTCCCGGTTAGCTAGCACCAGCGATGTCACTATGAGAACCGTGTACATAGAGGACCTACCTCGGCCTAGCATTCTCGGGGGGGCAGAGGAGGTCGCTCCCGTCGTTCAAGCAGAGCCGAGCTGGATTGACCCGCTTGCGAGCTTCTTGCTACACGAGACCCTCCCCGCAGATCGCAATGCGGCTAGAAGGGAAGAGCTCCAGGCAGCCAAATACATCATAATAGACGAACGGCTGTACCRAAGATCCTACACGCTCCCTTACCTGCGTTGCTTACGACCTACCGAAGCCGAGCTCGTACTCCACGACACTCATGAGGGTCTGTGCGGCGAACACTTGGGGGCCAGGGCCCTCGCCCAAAAAGCACTACGACAGGGGTATTATTGGCCAACAATGAAGGCAGATGCCATCGAGCTCGTCAGGAAATGTGACAAATGTCAGAAGCATGCCAACATTCACCATCAACCTGCTGCCGACCTCAAGTATCTCACCAGCCCGTGGCCCTTCTTCGCACAATGGGGCATCGACATACTTGGACCGTTCCCGCCAGTGGTAGGCCAAAGGAAATTCTTAGTAGTAGTAGTAGATTACTTCACCAAGTGGGTAGAAGCTGAACCTCTTGCAACGATCACAACCCGGAACGTCCAAAACTTCTTTTGGAAGAACATTGTGTGCCGCTTCAGGCTGCCCCGGGTACTAATTTCTGACAACGACAAGCAGTTCGAGGACATCAAATTTTAGAACTGTTGCCAAGACATGGGTATCCGATAGAATTTCACTTCAGTTGCACACCCTCAAGCAAACGGCCAAGCAGAAGTCACAAATAGAGCCATCCTCCGCGGACTGAAGGCACGTTTGGACCGAGCTAAAGGATTGTGGGCAGATGAACTACCCAGTGTTCTATGGGCTTACCAAACCACGAAGAAAACCGCCACAGGAGAGACCCCCTTCAACCTCACTTACGGCACCGAAGCAGTAATCCCGACAGAAATCGAAGTACCTACGCTACGGTTGGAAGCATACAACAATAAGACAAATGAGGATGAGCTACGTACCAACCTCGACCTACTCGACGAAGTAAGGGACCTCGCGTACATCAGGACTGCAACTTACCAGCAACGAGTAGCTCGGTATTATAACGCCAAGGTCAAGAAGCGGAACCTCCGCGTCGGTGACCTAGTCCTTCGTAAAGTTATGGTACCTGAGCCCGGCACTGGCAAGCTCGAGTCCAACTGGGAAGGACCTTACCGAGTGAAACGAGTGCTCGAGGAAGGAACATACGAGCTCGAAACCCTCGAAGGGAGACAGGTACCTCGGGCATGGAATATTGTCAACTTAAGACGGTATTACCTGTAATAACTGAGTAGATTACGAGTCGCTCCTAGAGCCAGAGGGCCAATACGCCGAGCTAATAATGACCTCGGCAATACGAGACCCAGTAGCCTCTTCGGCATGGGCAGACTTTAAGAGAGTAGACCATGAGTCACTCCCTCTAGCCTAAGGGCTAAAACGCCGAGCTAACTAAAGACCTCGGCGCTATGCATGGCTCATCGCCTCACCAGTGTAGAACTTAGTATGCCGAAGACACAGACAGCTCGGGTGCGAGCTCTCTGATGCATGGCCCACCCCGGTATACACTGTTGAGGACAAATATCAACCTAAGCAACCAAGTAGACAGGTCAAGCACATGCCTTACTGTATCCACCTCGGCGTACGTTGTAAAGTCACCCTACCAAGTACCGGGAGACAGTTCGGGGTGACAACAGCGAAGGAACACACTTCGGAAACTTGATTCGACAGCTCGGGAAAGATGGTCGTTTCAACAAAAGAGAATGGCACAGACACTTAGCGAAATACATATTTTCGTTACCGAAATCTTTGTTACACAAGTTTCATTACAAATGGCTCATTACAAAAAAGTTTGTTACAAAAACAAAAAAAAAAAACAAAAAAAAGAGATCAAGCTCGCGGGTGCAGGAACTGAACTACTTCGGAGGCTCATCGCCCTGACTAGGGACCTCCTCAAGGGCACTAACCGGATCGGTGGCCTCTGCATCATCATCGGCACCTTTGACTTCGGAGTCCGGATCATCTGCTGACTGACGCACGTCATCAGTGATCCGCGAAGTGGTGATGGCGCTCGTATCGAGATCGGGGTAGAGGTGCCTGATTAACCACCGACTGAGCTTGAAGCCTTTGCGGTAGGCCTCGGTCATCACATCGTCAAACCTTGAAGATTTGACATAGTCGATGACAGCTTGAACCTTGGTCTCCTTGAGGGCATCCTCGAAGATCACGGTTTTCTCTTTGATGTCATCTTGGAGGTACTCCACCTCGTGCTCCAACTTCCCTTTTGCTCCCTTAAGGCCCTGCACCTCAAGCTTCAAGGCGTCCCGCTCCGCCTTGAGACTGTCCACCTCGAGCCTCAAGGCCTCTTGGCCGACCTTGTACCCGTTCACCTCAGCCCTCAATCCGTCCTTGTCTCGGGCCAGCTCGCTCTTCTCTACCAACAGCACCTCGATGAAGCTCTTCTGAGCCGAGGCATCACTCTCCAAGCGATGGATCTAACCGCGAGCTGCCCTCAGTTCGATATGGGCTGCGCGGGATGACTTTTCAGCTTCCAGAGCCCGTCTCAGATGCCGATCAGATTGAAGGGTCAAGGGGCGTACGACAGAGTTCACCTACGAAAAGGAAATCAGCCAAAAAAAAGAAAGAGAAAAGGAAGGCGGATCTCTCACAAAGAACTCACCACCATAGTATGAGTGGCAGCTCAGGCACCGAGTTGACCAGGAGAGAGATCAGCCCATTCCGTAACCTCCTTCGGGTATGCAGCCAGTTTGCTCTTCTCCAGGATGCACTGGGGGTTCAGGATGGTTCGGTTCTCCTGACTCTCCAAGCTGGACGTCGTCTCTGCCGCATGGGTAGACTCCTCGGAAGCCTCGACGGCAGCATCAGCAGGACGGGCCCCGATGGTAGCCTTTGTAGGGCGAGCCTCAGCAACAGCCTCTGTGGCACCCCCGGCAGCAGGTTCGGTGGGCTTAGCAGAGGGCTCTGCAGCCATCTCGGGCCCCTGAGGCATCGTGTCTCCCTCCAAGTCAATGACGGGTGGAGTGGCTGGGAGCTCGGGCTCCGGAGCTGGGACCTGTGGAGGTTGAGTCTCGCCAGAGGCCTGTGGAGACTCGACGCGTGCCTTCTTGGCTATGCGCTTCTTCCTCTTCATCTGACGGAAGAGCCTCTGGTTGTCTATCTTCTCCGCCTCCATGGGACCTGCAGTAAAGCTCGGCATTAGCAAACCCGAAGTGAGTATGCAAACAAAAAGCCGAAGTGAAGACAAACCTACCCGGGCTCAAGCCGGCTTGGATGAGTTTCTCCTCAGCTGTGAAGTCCTTGTAATTCAGCCCCAGCTGAGCCTATGACTGGAGCAACTTCTTAATCTTCCCGTCGAGGATAACACCGGAGTCTTGAATGGCCACCCTCCAGTCAGTAGGGAAAGGCCACCCCGTGCTACTCTGAACTACGAAGTAGTCCCGCTTCCAGGTCGGAACTTTACTTGAGAGCTATGCATCAACTTAAAACCAAGTCGGGGAGACAGATAGTAAGCCCGCCTATGCCCGGGGAGAGTGCCTGAAGCGCTCTTCTTTATTGCTAAGATGGTACTAAGGATGTCTAGGTCAATAGAGAAGGAGCGATCGAAGCACAAGGAAATGGTCCCCACCACGTTCCGTATGGAATTCGGGTGAAGCTAGTCCAAGGTAATGTTGAAGTGCACCAGCACCCCAACAATCAGGGGATGAAGAGGAAGGCGAAGTCCAGCCACCAGCTGCTCCCTGAAGACCACGATCTCTTCGGGACCGTGCTCCCATGGAAAGCTGCCAGTAGGAAGACTGTAAGAATACTCCCCGGGAAGGTGGAACCTCTGTATGAGGTCCTGGAGTCTCTCCGAAGTCATGGTGGAAGGGCCGAACTGGTTTGGCACCCGACCTCGGTGGGAGGTGGATGCCAAATGACCCGAAGCCACCCGTACATCAGGCGGTTGGGTGGCAGAAGAGCCACCCTGAGCCGAGGTACCCACCCCGGGCTCGTCAGCTAGGCTATCTATGCTAGACGACATATACGGAAGGGAAAGAAACGAACTGGAAAGAAAAGGAAGCTCAGGAGACTCACCAAAGAAACGCTACCGAACTGGGAACCCCAGGCGCGAGCTCAAACACTGACGTTGAAGACTTTATGGCGAAGAAATGACCAAGGGTCCCCCACTATTTATAGTCACCGCGCCCGAAGCGTTAACGGTCAGGATTGAGATGATCCAATGGCTCCCTGAGAAACCGGCTGCGGGCTCCTCGAGGCGAAATCAATTTAGCGCGTTTTTGACGTCCGCGAAGTCCAAATCGTGTGAGGTCCGTGCGTAAACTGAATGCACCCCGGGTCTCTCTTGATCGAGTCGGGCACTAGACTGGTCTAGCTGGACGAAGCGCGCGGCAGAGTGGCATGAGTACCGAAGCCAAATCCACCCGGCGCGTCAAGACCTCCCCGCGCTGGGTCAACGCCGCCAGCACAGGGAGTGGGGGGCAATTGATGGAGGGTGATTTGGCCCGACCTCATAGCATGGGTACACGTGGGCATGACCTTGCTCAAGCGATGACTCAGCGTGACAGCACAGCAACCACAACCGCAACTCGGTGGGAACGGCCCGCTGAGTTGGGCCTAGCATCTCGGTGGGATAAGCTACTTGCCGAGATGCCGCCTAGCATCTGTCCCTCACCAAGGTTGAGACGCTCCGAGCTACCTCCGAGCTCGGAGGGTAGTTCGACACGAGGTAGCTCACAGTAGGACAGTTCGGCATATTGCAGGAAGGCCTCCTGCCCGACCGCCGTACATGACAAACCTGGAGATAGCAACCACGTCCCTCGTCAGATAGTGTCGTCCCCGCCACCTTTTGGAGGGTGTCTTACATCTGACAGGTACGTACCCTGCAACAACAGCCCCGCGCGTGCCACCTCAGCCCTGGCAGTAACGGCTGCGACAGAGCAGCAATGTCGGTTATATCTGCCCTGTCAGGGGCTAATGGGCCTGATTCAACAGAGTTTTGTTATAAACCCGACCCAAAAAGAATAGAGGTAACTTCCTGATACTTGCGCTATCTGCACTCTTAGCTTTCTTCCTCTCTTTACATCTCTCACATAACTCTAACTTAAGCATCGGAGTGTTCCCGTCGGGTAAGCCCCCGGGGATTCTTCATCTTCTCCATCTCAGGTAACTTTCAGGAGCCACGCGAGTACAACTCGGAGTGACCAAATTGCGCACCATCAATGGTAAAATATTATATTTTTTTAGAATAGTAAAATACTATATTATTATTATGTTAATAAACTATAAATTTTTAATTAATATTATATTCTATATTATTTATCAAATTTAGCATTTCAGGTCTGAATTAAAGGGTAAATTACAAAAGATCCCTTTCTACTATGGGATCAATGACAAATACCCCTTAAACTTTCATTTGTGACAAAGACCCCTAGCCTTAAACTTTTACTTTACGACAAATACCCCTTGGCCATTAAGTCAAATGATAGAATACATTAAATTACTAAAATACCCATCTAAATTTTCCTTACTTTTTTCTCACCCTTTCTCTTAAACTCCAATCCTAATTGACCAAAAATGCCTCCATTTTCTCCAAAGGAAACCAGCTAAAATAATCATTTCACTGGCATCAAATTTTTTTATATACATTCTTGATCCATTACATTAACATGAATGTCTCTCTTCATCTTAAAATATAAAAATTATCCACTCTTTTCTCCAATAAATCAAGAAAAATCAAAGAAATCATAAATTTATATCTACAAAAAGAAACCTCTATCATTTCATTAGAATATTTAATCCAGTTAGATATCTTAAGGTAGGGGTGTCAATTGGACTGAATTTGGTCCAATCCGATCTAGTCCAATGTGAGTCGATTATAAATGGACCAAGTCCAATCCAATCCAATGAATGTTTTGGATTAATTTGGAGTGGCCAATTCAATGTTTGGACCGTCCATTCTGTTCAAATTTATTTTAATTAGATTGGTTTCAACGCAAACCCGATCCATTGACACATATATTCTTATCTTATATCAATGGACCAGATATTGACTTAATGCAACCCAATCCAATATAAATTTATTATGGACGGACAAGGTCCAATCCAATTTAATAAATATTTTGGACCGGATTGAATCAATCCAATATGTTTTGTTGGTACGTCCAATCCGTTCATATTGATTTTGAACTGGACGGGTCCATTGACACTCACTAAAAGGGGACAACTAATCAATCATAAATAGTTCAAATAAATAAGAAATGGATAAATTGGGATTTAAAAAAAATTTACACAGCTGGATAAGAATCTTTTTTAAAGTTAACTCACTAAAATCTAAAAGAAGGGGTATTTATCGCCAAGTAAAATTTGAAGGGAGAAATTTTGTCGCAAACGAAAGTTGCGGGGGTATTTATCCTTGAGTCCCTCCCTGACCGGGGACTTCGTAATTTATCCAAAACTAAATTTGAAAAACCGAATGGCACAACTGCAGTGCGGCGCCATGTATTACGGTGGAACCCACTTCTCATCAACAATGGGTCCCACACTTGGGGACCAATAAAACTGGACAATGGATCCCGAAGAGATGTCCGAAATCTGGAGTTGCTGAGACTTATCCGTATGTCCAGCTAAAGGTTTGTTGCCTTGTTGGATGGTGTATGAGTTACACCTTAACCTTTCCCTTTATCCAAAATGAAAGTAAACGTTTTCTGGTTTTCAATTTTCCCCTTCTTTTTCAATTCAGACAAACTAAAATTTTCCTGTGAAGGAAGGATGTAGAGAATCCAGAGTAGAGACTGCTAATTACAGTCAGAGAGTTTTATTTCTCTTCTCCACTCCAATCTTTAAAAAAAGGTAAATTGCAGATTAGTTCATCACCTTTCTTATCTCACTTCGTAGATCGTGGCTTGCTTTTCTGTCTGAAACTGGTGAAGCAATGCTTCTCTCTCTGGTCCAAACTTCATTTACATCACCCTTCCGAGCAACCCAGATCAAGGGTAGAGATGTAAATCCTTCTTTGCTTCCCAAAACCCTCTTCCCTTGTTTCCAAACAGTACACACTAGCACACTGAAGAAACTTGGGGCCGCATCATGTAGTGCCAGGAATGGAAGATTTCATGCTTCCTTGCTTGAAGCTCCTCTTCTATGAGGCTCTGCATCTTTTATGCTCTCTTGAAGGCTGGATTAGCTGGATCTCAGGCAAGCCTATCGTTTTCAGGTTTCTCCGTTTTTCCCTTTATTTTTCCTTCTTTTTTCTAATGATATTGACCTTTTTTTGTTTTATATATATTGTTATTAATTTGGTTTGCATCTAAAATTATTTTTGTTTGTTCTCTGCATGTGGAAACAGGGAATGGCGATTTGGGTTTTTCTAAGCGGATTGAGAACTTAAGAGGGAAATCAGGTTTTTGGCTTCTTTGTTCCCTTATTATTTCATTTCTGTTGCTTTTTTTAACATGCCCCTATGAACACTGAGTTTTTAACAACAAAAAGAGACAAGTCCTTAAAATAAGGAATGCCAAATGCAGCCTTAGATGGTTTAGATTGTTAAATGTCTTTTTTTTTTACACCATAGATTATTGAATGCCAATGTAGATTGTTTTCTTTTATTATTAACCAGTCTAAAAGTTCATTTAGGATCATCTCTTTATTATTGCACTTGAATTTGACCGAATAATACTAGAAAATGGGGTTAGGGACTCAGGTAGCTAATTGTGTGTATCATGTGATAACATCCAACATAGCCTATAAGTGAGAAACAGAATTTTTGAAGAAAATTTAATTTTCTGTCATACCAAACATAGCCTAATAAGGGGAGGGGATTCAGGAGGAAATTTGTTCATTTACATCTTATCCAAAGGTGAAACTGAATTTATCTGATTATGGTAGTAATATCTTGAACAGAGGAAAAGGAAGCAACAGATAGAAGGAAACTTGTTAGCAAGTGGCATCCAACAACAAAGGGTACTCTCAAGAGAAGCTACAGAGTCCCTTCCAAATCTGAAGGATGACGCCTACTCAAAGCCATCGCATCTCTACTCTCTGAGGACGATCACTTCATGGATGCCACTTCCCATAAGGTACAGATATTTTTCTTTGTATTAAAGCTTATAGTTCAACCTTTTCTTTTCTTTCCTCTTCTTCCTCTTCTTTTTATCATAAAGTAAGGAAACTTGCATTAAGGAAGTATCAGTATAATTAGTTCTCTAGAAGTACAGCCTATATAGAGTGAGAAGTTATACAAATGTGATTTTATAGTCTTACAAAAATCCAACAATGTGCTTGTCAGATTTTCTATCAAGTGTATTAGAAGAGAATTAGGAGAGGTTGTAAACCTCTCAATGTTTTCTGGACTAACCAGTAACCAAGAATGCACCATCACCACCATCTTTGGCATATCACCTCTTGTGTGCAGGCATTCCTCTCACACCATATATGATTACAAGAGGAAAGACACTACATGCGGCTTTCCACTTTTACTCACTACTTTCACTCCAGCTAATCTGTCTATCAACAATGGAGTATAGGAAGCACCAGCTGATGTGGAATAAACCAAGGATGTATGCCTAAATGTTAGAGCTGATGGTGCAATTAAGAAATGTGCTATCAGAAGATTCTAGGGCATGACACAAGACACAGCCAACAGAAGGGATGTCCATTCCCTTAACAGCTTCTTCCTTTCCTTGAAGTACAAGTCCACACAATGGAGGCTCCAAGATATTTTTGTAGGAGGGAAGAGCCAAAAAGCTATTCCCATGTAGTCTTAAGTTAAAATTGACATTGGTATGAAAGTTTCTGCTTCATCCCACTTCCAAATCCTTGGGTCAGTGGTGAACCTGCACTTTCTGAAGCAGTTCGCCATGCTTAGAATCTCACAATTTAACTTAAACTAGTCTGCCTTGACTAACTAATAATATTGTGATTATTCTTAGGGTTGTCAAATAAGGAGGGAAACAGCTCATGGAGAAAGTGTTTGTTGTAACAATGTCAGGGCTCTTTTTGATGAGCTCCCCACTCCACACTTGGTTGTGGAGATCACAGCTTTTCCTGGTGGTCCTCTCAAAGAAAAGGATTATGCCAAGGCTGAGAAGCTAGAAAGGGTGCTTAGGTCTGGTCCTTCAATTTGAGTCGGTATTGATTTTTCATACTCCCATCAAACTTTGTATGTATCAATCTGTCACCTGTACATATTATGGCACGAATAGAATAGAAGCAGCTTCTCATGTTACTCTTATATGTTTAATAGGAATCCACTTGAATCACTTTTTGCAGAGTATGTATTGTCTCGGGATAAATAAAAAGAAGTACACATTAATTTTCTCATCCTTGAAACTATCAAATAGTATTCATAATTGTTCCATCTTGTGCAGATTTCAGGAGACTGAAATCTAAGAGTCATAGTTTCCATTTGGCTCAGTCGTTATTAATTGCAAATGAATTAGCCCTAGAATCACAGACAACAATTCAGCCCTGCAACCAGCCATTCATATTTCATCATTCATGCTCACTCTTCGAGGACTTCTCCTAATTATCATCAATGTGAGCCTCCCCTCCCATGGCTATGCAACCCCAACGAGAAGCTTGCACCTGCATGTACCCATTTATTGTGGTTCTTTATTTGGCACTTGGTTGCACTTTGGGTGGAGTTGTCGAAGGTTTCAATTATCTTAGCTTTTCTGACTTCTGTAAATTTAATACCAACAGTCTTCTCCTGGGGCAATCTACTTGAGACATTCTTATCATAAGTCATAACTACCCTCAGTTCAATATTTGAAGTTCTGGAGCTGCTATGGTAGTTTTGATGTAAACACTGCATTAATAATAAGGCGTTTTGACCCCAACCAATATGACCCACCCAGTTTAGTTGTGGGTGAATATGGGTCAAGTGACCCATTAGGGTTAGGGTGGAGTTGGGTTGAGGGTTACCCATTGACCCTCAATTTAGTTCCGTCGAAAGCTTCACCTCTTTTTGTTGGTTAGGGCTTGATTCAAAATTTCTTCTGTTTAGGCTTGCTCATATCGCCAAAGCAACGATCAATGGTGGTGTATGATACATATCCTTTTTGAGAGATAGTCCTATCGAAATTAGTATTCATTATCTCCTTAATTCTAGGAGAGATAATCCTATCGAAATTAGTATTCTATCATTATCTCCTTAATTCTAGGAGAGATAGTTCTAATCTAATTAGTTGTACATATCCTTTGTGTATTCTAATTTAGGTCGCCGACCTTGTATCCCTAGCTCTATTATAAATAGGTTGTAACCTATTGAATTCGACATCAAGAAATATTATTTTCTCCATTTATCTTTGTTTATTTCGTATCATGGTATTAGAGCTCCTCTCTGCAAAAGCTTGGTGATTTTTTTTTTCCGCTTAACCCCGTTTGATCCTCTTGAGTTCAATACCTGCGTTCCAATTTCTTCATTTTTTTTTCAAGTCAGTATTAGGTTTTCCCTGATTCGTGTTGCTGCAAAGTTCTGTGTTTCTCCTCATGGATTCATCTGAAGTTGCTCAACATATCTCTCATCCTATCACTGTTACCTTCGATGGCTCAAATTTTGATTTATGGTCCCAAGAGATGTGCAGTTTTCTCAAATGACGACTTCTATGGCGATATGTGACTGGTGAGATTCCCAAACCTACTAAAGTTGCTGATGAAACAGAAGATAAGTTTGCTGAACGCGTAGAAAGATGGGACGGAAAAAATCATCAAATATTGACCTGGTTTCGCAGTACTTGTATTGCAAGCATCAAATTGGAATTTCGCAGATATGACTCTCCTAAAGAGGTATGAAATTTCTTACAAGCTCGTTATTCTATTTCTGATGATGTACATCAGTTTCAACTCTATAGGCGTCTTCGCCATATGAAGCAACAATCTGAACAAACCATTAACAGTTATGTCTCTAAATTACAAGTTCTTTGGGATCAGTTAGCACAGTGTGAACCTGAATGGGATAGTATCTCTGCAAGGTCAGCGAATTCAATAGGTTACAACCTATTTATAATAGAGCTAGGGATACAAGGTCGGCGACCTAAATTAGAATACACAAAGGATATGTACAACTAATTAGATTAGAACTATCTCTCCTAGAATTAAGGAGATAATGATAGAATACTAATTTCGATAGGATTATCTCTCCTAGAATTAAGGAGATAATGAATACTAATTTTGATAGAATATGTTAATAGTGTAACTTCACTACCAACATACTTAGGCTTTGATTACATTCGAAATCAAAGCTTTTGAGTTTGCAAACCGGAGAAGATAGAGAGTTGTCAGCTGCTAATGGTCTTTCTCACGATGCCTTGCTGTTGTTAGGTTAAGGTTCAAAATCAGAACTTTCTATCTTCATTCTATTATAGATGTGTTGGTTTTTTCTCCACAGGATCTGTTTAGCTTTCAATATTGGTTCGGGTATTCTAAAATGTTGTGGCTTTCACCGCCAGCAATCATCACAAACACGAACTAGGACCTCTACGCCATTTCATTTCGCTCAAATCTCTTTTCAATCCCTTCTCGCTCTACCTTCTCCATTTTCGGAAAACTTAACCCTATCTTGGATGTTCTTCACCTCCCATTTGTTCTTCTTTGAAATTTCTGTTATTTTGATACTATTTTCTTTGTTTCATTGCACATTTTTCTTTTCATATCTGATATGTAGTTTTTTTTTCTCAAATTTTTATTATTTTCAGTATATTATACAATTTTTGCTTTTATAAGTCGAACTATATATTTTGAATTTTTATCATTTTATATATTTTTATGCAATTTATGATTTTTGAGTGAAATAAATATATTTTTATGCAATATATTTTGCTTTATCGTCTTTTGCAGTGATTTTTTGGGAGGAACTGAGGAAGTGTTCCTCTCCTGTCACCTCAGGTTCCACAGTTCCACCCATCTCCCCGCTCCCCTCCTCTCCCTCTGTGTCTCTCTCTCTAAGCAATGGTGAAATAGCTCATGATTTCTTTTCGTTCATTTGTGAATACAAAGACGAGCTCCTTCGGACCCAACGGTTCCTTCACATGGCAATGTAGTGTACCAGGTTGGCACCCGCACTGTCGCCGGCTAGAAACACTCAGTCGAAGTTGACGGATCGTTCAACCAGGCCTCGGTCCCGTCCTCTTTCGAGTGGGAGGCTACCCATTTCACAGCGCTAACACAGTCGTCGTAGGCAGTGGGAGAGGAGACTTGAAATCATGACATGAATATCTAGAGAGAAGCATTCTGGTCCTCAGCACCTAGTTTCCTACTTGGGCCTTTGCCGAAAGCTCTGGCCTCTAGATACCTTGCCATTGCCGACCCTTTCTCGCCTGGCACAATGTCCTATGCTTCAATGATAATTACACGAAGATACCATATCTTTGGAGACGGATAGAGCTTCGACCTGATAGAACAGAGACCGCCTTTGAATATCACGCCTCTGCAAATGCTTCATCAGCCTGAGGGTACACAGGGGATAACTTGTAGGGCCAACTGACGACCTCCATTAAGGTATTTGTTTGATGTTATCCCTCTGCACATGATGAACTTGGAAAGGCATATAGGATCTCCGACACCCAAAATAGATTCATGGTTATAGCTACAGGAGCGATGACCCTATGTTGGTAGAAGTAGAATACGACTTGGACGAGTTTACCCTATGCTGTCAATATCCCTACAACTGGAGTATGAGCATATGCTCCTATGCTATTCTGGCCAATCAAGACTGGCTTACCTCATCACAATTTCAGAGCTCTGGAGTATGAGAAACAATCCATCACCTCTCTTGCCTTGGACTTCTCCCCTTTCTTGTCCTCCATTCGGTGCCACTGTTTAGCCAACTAATTGCCCAGCGGAATCCGTTTTGGTGCCTCGCTTAAATCGAACCAGATACGGCCCAGGAAGTCAGATTCAAATGTAGGTATGTTTGGTAGAGAGAGAGAGAGAGAGAGAGAAAGCACCTGTTTTGGCTTTATCCTAGTGAGATTGAATCAGATCTGAAAGTGGTGCTGGATTCAAATATTCGGGGGTGAAGGTTATCTTGGTGAGAGAGGTTTTGTAAATTGGTTGAAATTGGAGACGCTTTTGTGTTCATTTTGTCAAATTGGACGTGGTGGTGATGGTTTTGCATTTGAAGGTGAGTTGAATCGTATAGGGTCCTCTTCCCGGACCCAGACATATTGCAAATGAGTTCACTCTCAAGATCGCTGAATACAGTTGCTCCATTGAAGAATTCCTGCCTTGTGTAATTGTTGTTGTTGAGGTTAAAATTGGCCATGGGGCCGAAGATGGAAATTCGTTGGAGTAGGGTGTTACCTCATCTCGGAGTGTCACCTTGGCTGCTAAGGGAGACTTGCACCCAGAAAAGATGTCAGAGGCCCCGGGTGATATCCCAGGGGCGTGGACTCCAACGGTTAACTCAATAACGCCAAAGGAAAGTAATGTGAGCCGGAGAGTTGGTGAGCTCATGAAGAGAGCTTGTGAGCTTTATGAGATGAGTTGAAGAGCTCGTAGGGGGAACTGGAGGGTTCCATGTGATGAGCTAGGCAATTCGTATGGAGAGCTGGTAAGCTCCATGTGCCTAAGTGTTCGGTGTGCCTTGTTCATAGTAGCATACTACCATGTTCAGTTGTGTCCAAATGAATGCGGGACTCACCTATTTATAGGAGGGGCTTCATCCAAGAACCAACATGTCTCTCACATGCGGTTGGAGCCCAGTCCACTTGTTGCGCTTTCAGTTGACACATGTGCATGTGGTAGACAGTGGGCCTACATGGAGTTTACTTGCATTGATGCTCTGATCAACTTAGCCACGCATTGCTTGTGAATGTTATGAGTTGGTGTCAGATCAGCTTATTAGGACCAGGTTAGCTCGTAGCTCGTAGCTCGTCAGGACCAGGTTAATTTGTAACTCGTTAGGACCAGGTTAGCTCATAGTTCATCAAGACCAAGTTAGCTCGTCAATTGACAACTTTGTCCCCCAGCATGTTGCCACTTGGTGGTTTCTAACTGGTGGTCGATTTTTGGTCGTATTAGTTGTGATTGTGGTTGCAAGCTACAAGCTGAAACTCTTGGATGAGATTGTTCTTATTCTTGAAAGCATTTGCAAGGTATTGTGCTTGCACAACTATTGCTATGAATCCTTGTTTGAATCCCAAATCCAAAACTCCAAATACAGGCCAGGAAGGAGAAGAAGCAAAAAAATAAGTCCGAGAGATTGCAAGAGGGCCGCGAGAGGTGAAAATGTCATCAAGGTTTATTTTGAAATTTGAGAAATAATGGAGGGTAAATTTGACATTTTGCTTTTTCATCAATAATTAATGAGATGGTAATTGTCAAAAAATTTAGGGGTACTTTAAGACTATATAAACAGTAAGGGTAGAGTTAGTCAATTTCCTAAACCATAAAGGTACTTTAAGAAATTTGCCCTTTTTGTAATTTTCTTACATTTTTCTACTTTTTGTTTTTTTTTCTCAGCAATTTTACACTTTCTTGTATTTATTTGCAATTTTTTTCTTTTCTATTTTTTCTTGTTTTTTATGCAATTTCTATTTGCCTACATTTTTTTATTTTTTTATTTTTTTGTGCAACTTTTTTGCACTTTTCTGAAATTTACTACAATTTCTTGCACATTTTCTGTATTTTTTCTAAAAATTTTAATATTTTTGAGAGTTTAGATTTTATAATTTTATTCAATTTTTTATTATTTCTTTTTCTTTTCTGCAATTTCTTGTATTTTTCTGAAATTTTCTATGTTTTCTTTACCTTTTTGTGTTTTATGCATTTTTATTTTTTATTTAAAAATTTTAAACATTTTATGTTTTAAAGGGTCCAACTTGTATTAGAGGGTCAAATGGGTGGGTTGGGCCATTGGGGTGGGTTAGGGTCAAAGTGAGTTGTGACTCATTCCAACCCACTAACATGGGTGGCAAATGGGTCAGTGGGTCAAAATGGGTGGGTTGATACTCAACCACACCCAACCCACCCATTTGTCACCCATAACAATGTTTAAAATTTGCAAGGTGCCAATCAGCTGGTTGGTAAGGTCTCATGCTGATTGTAGTGGAGATTTGGGATTGAATCCGGCCTATACCTGGGTTGGGGGGTTATGGGATGGGGGATGGGCTACCCCTGTTGTGTAGCACTTCATATCGGAAAAAAAGGGTAAAAGATATAAACCTTCCCTAATATTTACTAAGACCTCTCCTATCTTTACAAAAAGGACAAAGACATCCCTTGTAGAATGACATCATCAAACAGAAACATTCCCTACATCCGTTTGCATCTGACGATATATGTAATTGAACCTTTTCGAAAAACCCTAATACCCTTCATACTTCATAGTCCCTTCAACAATCAAGGAAAGAATATCACATAAGTGGTCAAACAGATGACCCTCCTCTGCAAGAAGAAACACTCTAGAAAAATCTGTGGCATGGGAATGCTCAATAGAAAAAACATAAGAGTGGTATACTCAGTGGGATGCTCCAACTGAGGAGACTCCTAATTCAAAATAGAGAGTTTAGCTCCAGAACTAGCCCAGAGAGAGAGAGAGAGAGGGAGAAGTAGATAAAGGCTTCTATATCACCTCGTCAACACTGAATTGAATCTCGATTGCTTCCTTAAGTCTAGGGGACGCTAGAAAATTTATTCGAAACTCTTTCCGATAGAATCCTACTGTTGGATAGAATCCTTCTTTAAAGAGAAAGAGGTCTTACTATAGGGGAGATTTAAGTCTTACCCAAAAAAAAAAAAAAAAAACAATGGAAAGCTTCTAAGTAATGTTCGGACTCTTGCAAAACAGCTTTTGAAAGTAAACAAGCTTGAGATTAATTTAAGGCTACATTTGTCATTATTTATTTTAAGGACTTGTCTCTTTTTTCGGTTCAAATGTCCTTATAAATACTGAGATTTTAACTATAGGGGATAAATCCTTAAAATAAAGAATGCCAAATGTATCCTAATTAGGACGATTGTAAGACCATTTATTCAAAACTTCAATTATTACAATCCAGTCAAGGCAGTTACATGCTTTTTCGTGATAAAGAAAGAAAACTACTTAGCTTTTTCTTTTATCTTTCTTCCTTATTTCTTTTCTCCTCCTAGCTTTGGGCTTAGAATGACCAATCAGCCCATATCAGAATTTTATAGCCCCTATTAGTATGCATCCTGACTGTGAATTGATGCCAAATTCATGGACAGGATGTGGTTTATAGGGGAGAAAGGGCTAATAGTAAGAAGGGGAGCTGCAATTCAGAATTCTACTTTGAGTGTATCCGTATTTCTCTGTATTTTTAATGGATTCCATGATTCTTATCAAGCCATATAGTCAAAAAAATTTGGCCTCACACGCCAAGGTGTTGCCGTGTCGGGCTCTCTTGACACCACACAACACATTGACTCCATTGATTTGTCCAAAATGACTCGGTTCTTCCAAAATTACAACTTTATATATATGTGCTTTTATGTATAAATTATTAAAAAGTAATAAGATAAAACCTATCAAACTCAGCCTTAAAAACTGTAAAATCTGAACTTTTAGGCCTGGGTTCAGTCCATGGATTAAAATTCTAAACCCAATCCATATAAAATTGCAAGTTAGATTGATTTGGGTCCATCCAAATTGCCCCTAGGCAGGGATAGAGATAATTTCCCGTCTCCAGATCAGGAAATTTCCATTACGTTGGTGGGATGGAAGAGCACTCCTTATCTTTGGATCAATCTAAACCCAAACCCAACTCGAGTTCAATTTAAATCCAACCAAAACGAGTTTTAGGGTTGGGTTTGGGTTGACCTGAACCCGACCACACCCGGCCAGACTTGCATCCTCATCCTGAATTTCTGATCCATTAAACCATAAACCAAAGAAGAAAATGTCGCAAAATTTGGCCCCACACGCAAGTACCTTTGTTATTTTCTATCAAACAAAGAAGCTACAGGCCCACACTGACTACATTGACTTGTCCGAGTGACTCTTTTTTTTTCTGATATTGATTGTGGGAATCAACCTCATCGAGCCACAATTCGATTGGTGACTTGTCCAAGTGATTCGGTCCTTGCAAAATTACCACTTTGTCCACAACGTTAAGACTCGGTCCGAGTGACCAACTTGAGTAATCTGGCGAGTCAACTAACACACCAGTTAATGGGGAGAATTGAGAAATATAAAGCAGGAAATAAGAATTTTGAACACAAACATATTTTTATCATCTTTATTTATATAATATTTCTATAATACTGAGTTTGAAAGACATCGAAGTGGTCCTTCCTAGCCTACTGGACAAACACCGAGTTCCCAATTCCTCCCACACCGAGTTGAGTCAAATCAGAATCCTGGGTGTTTAACGATGACAAGAAATAACCCATAACACCGGACGACAATAAAAGCACACTGACTCAATTACGGATCGAACATCTTCAATCCTCAACAATTTCTGGATCAACCATATCCGACTCTGGTTTAACCATCTTTGGGTCAGCAACGAACTCAGCCCCAGCTTCCTTCGATGCAGCAACTGGTTCTGGTTCACCCACTTCCAGCTCAGCAAGCGGCTCAGACCCTGACCCCGCCACACCGGACTCAGCAACTAATTCTGGCTCGGCCACGTTCAACTCAGCAACAAGTCTTTCGACGTCAATCGAACGAACGTCACAACGTATTCCGATATCAGATTGGTAGCGAGCGACGCTGTAGAAATAATACAGTATAAAAAGCTCGGCGTAGATGTTTGTAAGCAGAGCAGAAGCATCGGCGGCAGAAGGAGAGACGCGCATCTTCCCGCTACAGAACTCGAGAATCTCCTTGCCGACGGCATCTGCCAGTCCACTCTCGCCAAACAATCCCCGAGCAAGCTCCATGACTGTCTCCTCAATTTTGCTGCCGAAGACGCTCTGGAGAAAGGCGAGGAGAGACTCCGCCAGTCCGCTCTGGAAACCCAAGAGGTTCCGCAGAATTCCGTTGACCTTGAGCTTTCTGCTCTTGTAGAGCCGCTCGAGGAAGCCCTTCAAAGCCCCGACCTGTCCGACCTCAAGGGGCTTCTGCGAGATGAGGCACGTCGAGCAGTAGATGGCGAAGTGCTCGCAGTTGTTACGAAGGAAATCGTACCTTCCGAAGCCGTTACACTCCAGGAGGTATTTGGCGCGGTGAAGAATCACGGCAGGAGGGCTGGATTTGGCAAGGCTACATGTTCCTGCTCGAACTCTGGAGAAGAAGAAGAGTCGTGAGACGTTGTATTGTAAGCGGCAAAGTTCACCGCCGGAAAGAAAGCAATCGAGGCAACACTGGGTGACTCCCTCACGACTGTGGCTGTCACATTTTGTGCATGGAATTCGAGCGACACTGGAGGCGTCGCTGAAGGAGCCGGAGAAATACGAGAAACTTCCTGGTAGTGGTGGTGGTGGTGAGAAGTGAATAACTTGTTCGTCACCGATGTATATCCCTAGAACATTGGTTGGAAAGCAGATGCGCATCATCATTCAAGAGAACCATAAACAGAGAGATAAAAAGATGGAATTCAAATAAGACGGACCGTGGTGGGCGTAAACGTAAAATTGAGGTCTCCAGCAGTAGATGTGATCACCCTCCTTCAGCTCCCTGCGATCGATTCTGTTCAAAAACCGGCCTTTAATCGACTGAATTACTCCTTTGATCTTCTCCATCTCTCTCTCTGAGACAAGACACTACAAAATTATATTCTTCAGACACTCTTATGTTCTACCAACTGTTGCGTACTCTCGAGTAACTATGAATATTTATTCCTGGAGGAGTAACTGTTGCAGAGAGAGAGAGAGGGAAAGAATAATTCCGGAAACTTCTTTGACTTTAGACTCTTGGAAAACTCTAGAAAAAGTGCTTGGGGTTGATGTTGGGCAGGAGGGGGAGGATCGTAGAAGGGCAGAGGAAAGGGAAGAATTACTTTTTAATTTGCAGATATTTTTAGTCCACAGATTGCTTTGCCCACTTTCCTGGAAAATATATGATTTGTTTTTGAAACTAAGAAAAAGCAGTTTATAAATGTTTTTATGATATATGTTGACAATTAAACATTATTAGGCACCATATAAGTGAAACAATAAATAAATGTTTTTGTGTCGAGAAAACCATTAAAATAAAATTTTCTTTAATAGTTGTTTGTATATAAATTAAGATAAATAGGTACACGAAATAGTATAATAGGACAAATGCACGTACGGCAATGACATGACAGATGACACCGTTTATACAACTCATACCAAACACCCTGATAATTTCATTTGATTTGGTTTGTTAGAATACAAAGCAGATCCTCTCTCAATCCAAACTGAGCACCACTAATACGATACATGTTTACAAAACAGTGTAATGATATAATAAATAATGTATTTAGAGGAAGAAATACAAGAAATTATGTATTTATGTACCATAGAATTTGCATTTAATAAAAACCAAATTCTAAATAAAGATCATCTTGGATCGCGTGCAACCAAAACTCTACGCACATAGCATCTAGTCACACATTTGGAGTATTGGGAATATTCCACATACATGTATATAGTTAATCATGGGGAGATGTTCCCATGCTTTAAGATTGTGTGAAATTTTTTCTTGCCGTGTCGGGTCTGCGAGCGGCCCATGCAAAGTGTGGGCTGTGCCGTTTTGGCTCGCGGCCGTCACGAGTGAAAATTTTGGGGGTTAGTTCGGTATGGCCTAAGGCCCAGGCTCGTATGGGCCCATGCCATGCCGTGGGCTTGGGCCGGACCATGGTCTTGGGCCGTGCCGGGCTGGGCCACAGGCTGGGCCTTGGGTTGAGTCTAATTGGGTTAGATTGATTTTTTGACTTTTTTTTTTTGAAATTTTTTATTTATTTTCTAAGTCAAAGCTAAAATATTTAACTTTTCTTTGAGTTTTGGCCTTTGAGAACTATTTGAAAAATTAAGAAATGAGAAATCTAACACATAAGTGAAAAAAAAATACTTAACCAAATAAGAATCAATAATGATGGAATAACAAATTGGAAGAAAAATAGGAATTTTATTTCATTTAAATTTGAATGATACAAATTACAAAGCATACAATGGTTGGATATTTCATACTTGGATGAATGAAATATGAAAATGGAATAGCTTAATAAATATAAAAATATAATATAGTTACAAATTGAAAATACAAAATTACATTAATAGAAAATAAATTAAATAAAATCAAAACAAAGTTTACAATAATTTGAACAAAAATAAAAAATTCTATACAAAATTTCATGAATCATGATTTTCATCATCTACCTTAGGTGAGATATCCGGTGTATGTAGTAGTATCATGCCCTCCTTTGTTTAGTAAAGTTGTAATCTATCTTCTGCATGACTACATCTAGACACTCCTTAAAGTAGATGCATACCTCTATACTTTCATCGTTCATGCCATTTCTCTTGTTGTCCAACAGACCAACACCCTAATATAGTGGTACCTGCACTAAAACAAGACTCCGATGGAATTGTAAACATCGGAGGGGTTAGTGGATCATGTGCCATGGCAGCGAGAATTGGATAATTTTTTGAATGTTCATTCCATCAGGCTAAAATATCAAAATTATTTGTTCCCTCACCTAAACTAGAAATAAATTAAGTTCAGTAAATGAACTTGTTGTAGAAGTAGAAGTAGAAAATCTGAAGATGTTAGATGTTGTACAAGTTGTAGGATTACTTTCTACTGCTTCAGATAATCAGATTCATATAAATTGTACATTTCAAATAATAAATTATTAATTTATTCTTTTCATTTCCAATTTCAATATTCATATTTTCACAATATGTTTCAAGTAAAATATCAAAACCATCTTTCTTAATCTTAGGATCTAATATTGTAGCTAAGCAATAAAGGGGAGAAATGTTCTCCCAATATTTTTAAAATTTATTTTTCATTATTTCAACAATTCATTTAAATTGTGGGTTATTTCTTCTTCCTTCTTATGTGTGAGAAAATGTCTGCTCAAATGGCCAGTACCACCCTTGCTACAACAACTAAAGTCTTTTCTACATTTTTGGCAAACTACTCTTTTCCCCTTCCCCTCAACATCCTCTATTTTAAATATTTTCCAAATCAGGCTACTAAACTTAGGGAATTGGTTTTGGGAGAACTGATCATTTTTTTTTAATTCTAAAAAAAAATAAAATTAATTTAATTGGACTTACTCGGATTGCTGGTTTAGAATCCCAAATTGCCAACTTGATTTCAATGGTTAAAGCATTTCAACGTTCAAGCTTCCCAAATTGCTAACTTGAGATACTTGAGCAAGTTGAGTAAGGCAGCAAGCCTTTTTCTTGTTGAAACTTCAACAAAGTTGAGACTTGAGAATTGGAGAATCGGACAATCAACCAACCAGAATTACTCAGATAGTAGATGAGAGAATGTATGAGAAAGAGAGAAGAGATTAAGACAATTGTTGAATTGGTGTGATGAGAATGGTGGAAGATTGGGCTATTTATAGGAATTGAAAATAATTCAATTGCCCAAAATACCCTAAAAAATAAATGTTTTTAGTTGTTGGGAGGGGTGTTTTGATCATTATAGAGTTATTTATAACTTTACCCAAAAAACCACCTAAACTAGTTGTTATATAGCCATTGGGGGGCATTTATGTCATTTTTCCCCTTCATAAGTAAAATACATAAATGCCCCCTTATATAGCCATTGGGGGGAGGGAGCCATCGGGCCAAACGACTAGTTTTCGGATGGGCCTAGTGCGGCCCACTATAGGCCCTACGGGCCATGCCGGCATGTGGGCCGCGTGCGACACGACACACATAGTTGTGTCATGCCATGCCGGTCCGTGGATTATGAACCCCCGGCCCAACAAGGCATGAACCATCATGCCGGGCCTGACATGGCCCGTAGACTGTCGTGCCGGGCTGCAGGTGGCACGACCAATTTACACCTCTATTACGGGGAATCAATGGCATACACAGGCTTCTAATGACTTGAAATTTGGGGGTAGTGACATTAAAGTCTTGAACTTTCAAATGCAACAATTTAAGTACCGTGAACTTTTAAAATTCCAAAATTACCCTTCTTTCCCATTTCCATTCTCAGATTTGAATAAACTATGCGTTGAAGCAGAACAACTGTCTGTGCATTAACCTTCATCTTCTTTCTGAGTGTTGAATAAACTGAGCATAACCAGTTCTACCCCCCTTTCTAGCAATAAATAATGATAAATCTTGTCTCTCTTTCTTTGTGTCCCTATTTCTATAACCAGTAGTGTGAGAAACGGAATTAAGTCTCAGTTTGGAAGGAGTACAAATACAAATTTGTAGAGTACAAAATCTTATATTTTATATTATTTTGTATGTATTTATACTGTCCATATTTGTATTTGTACTCTTCCAAACTAATTTATGCGGTATAAATACGAATCTATACGGTATAAATACAAAATACATAGTTTTATACTCTACGCATTTGTATTTATGCTCCTTCCAAATTGACCCTAATGAAAATTAAAAAAAATCAAACAAATAATAAATGCACCCTCAACTCCAAAATTGAGAGTTTGGAGCTACGTTTTTATCTCAATACAATCATTAGGCCTTCCTAAATTGTCTTTCTAATTTTGTTTATTTTTTTTTTATCAAAACTGTGGCATTGGTGTTAAATAAATTGGTAGATAATGGGCATTTTGATAATTTACTACTTATATTACAAAAGGTTAAAAGGTTAATACCCTTTTTCAGAACTACTTATAGCAATAATAAGACTAACGGAATTAGTAAACAAAATTATGATTATCATTTAAGAAAATAACACCTACACCCCACTTTTTATAGGCACTGGTCTTATCTGATGATACCGATCCAACGTCCAGAATCACCCCGTCTAACATATCTGAATGATTTTATATCATCATAGTGTGACATCTGGCTATATACAGAGAATTTGTCAAGTCTCACAACATGATGGGTTGCTTTATAATAAGGATAGAGGAAATAATAAAAATAGAAATACAAAATCTAAGCTCGAGTTTGATAACTGGGGCTGTTCACAAATAATGTCAAGCCGATCAAACCAGCCCGATCCAATCCAATTTGGTCGGGTTTTTTTCACCATTGATCGATTTCGGGTTGTGAAGAGGGATAAACCGATAGTTTGGTTCGGTTTTAATTCTCATGTGTGAAAACTGAAACTGAATTGAGTTAGTTTATGATTTCTTAGTCTTTCAATGTTAAATAGGAATTACTTTTGTTTTTAGGATTGTTTTCTCTTTTTGAGTAGGAAATTTTATATCAAATATAAGGCTATTTATAAATAATACCAAACCGACCTCTTCATGTTTCGATTGGTTTTGCTTAATAGCAAATCGGTTTCAATTTATTCTTTAAGTAACTCAACCAAGTTTGATCGATTAAAAAAATCTATTAAACCAACCCAACCCGACCTATGAACAAACCTTATTGATAACACTTTACGTTCATATTGATGTTCTGTGAGAGGGAGAGGATCGTAGGGCAGAGGAAGGTTTCATTCTTAATTTGCAGATATTTTTAGTTGACTTTTTTTCCTGGAATTTCATTAGCTCTCCCTAATAAAACTGTTTGGTTATAATATAATTTCATTTGATTTGCTTTGTTAGAATACAAGTAGAACTCTCTCAATCCAAACTGAGCACCACTAATACAATACCTGTTTACAAAACATAGTGTAATGATACAAGAAAAGAAATAATGTATATTTATGTACCATAGAAATTGCATTTAATAAATATCAAATTCTATGCAAAATGTATGTCCTCGACGCTATAAAGTTTAATTAGCTGGGATCTCTTGCAATTAAAAATTCTGCGAACTAGCGGAGGCCCATGCGATAAAATCAAAGTAAAAGAGATTTTGTTATTTGCCAAAGTTTGATGCATCAACAGAAAATAATATTTTGTTACTATAATTAATAATTATACTAACAAATGCTTGATGTTTGCAAATGTTACAAAAATTATTAATTTTATTAAATTAATAATTTTCAAAACTTACATAAATCATAGTTTTATAATTGACAAAATTAATAATTTTTGGTAAATTATTAATCTACTGTTAAATTATTAATTTATCAGTATTAACCAATATTAATTTACTTAAATTAATTTTTGATAAATTACAAAAATTTTATAATTTTATAAAATCACCAAAACTAATTTACAAAAGTTTAATTACCAAATTTACCACAAATGATATATCTAAATAAATTATGAAATTAACCAAAAATATCTTACCACAAATACCAAAATTCTCAAAATTAATTTCTCTAAATTAACAAATATTAATACTCTAAAATTATTTTTTTGTTAAATTATCAAAATTGTATTATATTACTTTTTTTCAAAATTAATAAAATAATAATTTTTCAAATTTACCAAATTTATTGTTTCATAAATTAGGAAAAATAATAACTTTTGGTATATTGTTAATTTTATAAAATTAAGCACAATTAATTTTTGTTATTATACCAAAACTTTATTATATTCATAAGMATTCAAAAATTTAATTTATCAAAATTAATTTWAAAAAAATTAGTTTTGAAAATTTACCAATAATTTTATTGTTTCATAATTACGAAATTTAATTAATACTTTTGGATAAATTATTGATTTAATGTAATTAAGAAAAAGTAATTTATTAAAATTAGTTTTTGGTAAATTACCAAAATTTGATTAATTCACCAAAACTAATCAGGAAATTTATCAAAATTAATTATGAAAGCTACTAAAAATAAATTAAACAAAACTAACTACAGAAATTAACAAAATTAAATTTCTAATATTCACAAAATTAGTTTTTGATAAACTATGGAAAGTATTTTTTGATAAATTATTAACTTATAAAAATTAACTAATATTAATTTGTTGAAATTATTTTTTGGTAAATTACCAAATTTTGTTAATTTAATTCTTGGTATATTAATGTAAGAAAATTACAAAAAAAAATAGCATAGTTAATAAGAAAAATTTCCAATTAATTTATCAAAATTAACTACAAAATTAACCAAAAATAATTTACAAGAATTAAATTTCTATAATTACCAGAATAAATTTTCATCTTTTGGTAAATTAATTTATATAATTAATTCACCAAATTTAAATAATTAATTTCTATTAAATTAGTAATTTTCCAAAACTACCAAAACTTTTAATAAATAGTTTTAAACTAATTCTTTAGTTAGTTTTGTAAGAATACATTTCGGTTAATTAGGAATTCTCTGTTAATTAGTAATAAATATAAATAGTAATCAGTCGATTAGTAAAATGATATAAGTAGTAATTTTTGGTCAATTAATAATCAATCAAGTGAATTGGGTAGAAAATTTCGGTTAATTAATAACCAATATATTGATTAAATGAAAAGAAATAAATATTTATAGTAAATTGCCAATAGAAAATGTTGGTCTTCCTGACATATTTCTCATATAGGGTCTGGGCGAATATATATGACGATCATTTAAATATTTCTTTGTGGGTAACCTTCCCAATAGAAAATGTTGGACTTTATAACAATAAGGAAAGCTTCCAAACATTAATAGTAGACGGTCTTGCTCTTATTTTTCTCAATAGAAAATGTTCCATGCCAATTTAGTAAGATAATTAAGTTTTTTGCTTTTCTTCTTTTTCTTTATTTCTTTTCTCCTCCCGGGCTTGGTCTTATTTTTACCCAACCCGCTGAACCCGCCCAACCCAGTCGAACTCATTTATTTAGTTTCGGGTCGGTTAATCCAATAAGCATGGGCTTTAACAGATTGGGTAGGTTGGGTAATGGTTAACCATCGAACCCATCAAGGAGTAGAGATCAGTCAATACTCAATCAATACAGAGAAGTGGAGAACTAGAAGAGGAAGGAATAAACTCTAGGGTTTAGCWGAGATCACTCGATCAATACAATAGTTTAGGCTGCCAGAGAACAAAGAGGGAAGAAGGAACTCTAGGTTTTAGCAAAGATCAATAGGCGATTCAGGCTACCAGAGAACAAAGAGGGAAGAATGAACTTTAGGGTTTAGCAGAGATGAATACGACGAGTTAGGCTGCCAGAGAATGAAGAGGGAAGAACGAACTCTAGGGTTTAGCAGAGATGAATACGGCAGTTCAGGTTGCCGGAGAACGAAGAGGGAAGAATAAACTCTAGGGTTTAGCAGAGATCATTACGGTGATTCATGCTGCCACCTCAGGTACTCAAACTCTCTTTGCAGCGATTCAAGCTACTAGAGAACGAAGAGGGAATAACGAACTCTAGGGTTTAGTAGAGATCAATACGACGATTCAAGCTTCCATCTGAGGTACTTCACGTACTCAAACTCTCTTTCTATCTCTTTCTCTGTATCTTTAGCCTTGTCTGCTGCTCTATAACATTTTTGGGTTCCTTATTGTTAGGATTTAAAAAATGGTTTTGAAGTTGATGTTTTTAATTTGAGATACATGGCATCATAGCACATTTATTTAACTTTTTGAGCATGTTATTGCAAATTTTTTGTTGCATTGCAAGAGTTGGGGAATAATATTCTTGACCATAGCCTAGTTATGGCAACTTTATATTCTGTGGATTCAGTCCAGCTGCACGAGGCAGTTCTTGGGAAGAGGTACAACAGAAGTACCTATGTGATAGACTTACGCAACAGTCTACATATAGAAAAATATGTTATAAATGCAATGGATGAGACCTAACAATCAATTGGTTTTGTTAATTGCATTTTCTATGCTTGTAGATGATTGATTATATGATTGTGAAAATTTGATATTATGCTCACTTAAATGATGAAAGAAAAATTTGTGCATACTTGTTTATATTAAAAGGCATGGTGAAAAAGAATTATAAGGACTCAACTGAAATCATTTAATCAAACCACCTTTTAACTGTAGTATAAAATCCATTCAAAGCTTCTCTGTTTTTAGAGATTTTTTTTTCTTGGTTTTGTGGATAAGTGGGATATCATCCTATGAGAGGAGAAATGTGGAGAAGTTTGTGATGAAAAATACAAATACATTGAGAAGAAATAGGAGAAGTGGATAAGATGGAAGATAGAGTCAGACAGAATTTCTCTTCCTCTTATATATGATAGATTTTAGACAAAACAAGTAAGGATAAAGAGTTCCTTACTCATAAAGAGTTTCTGAATGGAATCTTGAAAAGTCAGTGAAATTTTAGTCAAAATTATGGTTCCTACCTATGCTAAAATGTAGTACAATGAAATATTAAATCTTGGATTGAATCATCAAATGGTTGGAATATGTTTAACTGACATGCTATTCCTGGAATGTCCATGATTAGTGTCTGAGTGATCTAAACCAGCTGAATTTGTTAAAGATAACTTGTTAGATGGTTAAAGTTAATTAAACAAAGTTTAAAAAAAGGTGCCTCTAAGATTCTATTTTTAAAGTTAATTTGTTAGATGGTTAAACAAAAAAGAAACTGATGTTGTTATAATAGGTGTCATGTACTCTTGTTGACTATTAACATTTTTTTCCCACTTCAGACTGTTCCAAATTTTGAATTTTACACTGATACCATAAATAATGGTCAGAGCAACCTTTTGTTTTTGGAAATTCATTATTACAAGGCTATTTATACTCATGTTATAATAGGTGTCATTCTAGTTAATTCATTATTATAAGTGATGAGGGGTGATTTGGCCCGACCGACTCATATACGGACACGTGCAAGCAACCTGTTGATTGAATGTTGACTCAACACTTCCTGCTACCTCAACAGGTCAAGTCACCTCGGGTACCTTGGGCACCTCGGCTAGGACCGAGGTTTGAGCAGCTCGTGACAACCCGACCTACCAATGTGACGCGTAGCCATTTTCTAGAAGCGAACCAGCTGTCTCCGAGCTCTTTGGGATCACACAACACAACTGTAGGTCTTATCCTTATCCCTCTCGGATTGGACGGACTCGATAAGTCTTATTGGCAAGCACAAACCTCCTGGTGCGGAACGGACTCCTAACAACGTGGTCCAAAGATCTCGGGGGTGTTTCGTGAGACCTACAACAGCTCACCTATTTAAGGGCATCAACCCCAATGTTGCAAGGTAAGCATGATTTGTTGCTCACTAGCCTACTTGCTATCAGACTTTCAGCTCGCACACCAAGAGTACTAACTTAAGCATCGAGTGCCCACATTGAGTAAGTCACCCTGAGTCCTCTGAGCTATGTTTCCTTGCAGTTTGACCAGGCAACTAAGCAACCAATGACCGGGCTTCCCTCTAGCTAGGAGCATCTAGATTGCGCACAATCAACAAGGTTGAAGTGTCTAACTTGTTTGACATTAGTAGCTTTATCTTTTTATGGAATTTCACTCTATGGATATCCTTTTTGGTTAATCGCTCTACAGATTCTGAAGAATGGAAGTTGGGTTCTATTGGATGAATTTAATCTTGCTCCACAATCTGTTATAAAGATGTTTGGAGGTTAAAATAATAGGAACTCTGGATTTGTTACAGCTTTCTTAACAATCTTAAGTTGATTAACTTAGTAGAGCTAGATATGGCCTTATATTTGTCTCCATGATGGGTTAGAAACTTCTCATAGCTTGGATATTGAGTTTTGATTCCCATCCTGGTCAATCAAACAAATATGTAAGTAATCCATTGGCATTGGTTGGGAAAGGATAGAAGATCAAGATTATTGCTTTTCAGAAAACGGAGGGGTTGGATCTTCATACAGTGAACTCATGGCAAAAGGTAATTGCTTTTCTTAATCAATTTGCATATTTGTACCGTTTCCTATCAAAAGAAAAAAAATCAATATACATATTTGTGTCTTGGGGCTAATAACAACACTTTTGGGTCGTGAGAAATTTCAATAACTATTAATAGTTAGTATCAGAGCTAACCCATAGTTACCAAAGTTAATTAGCTTAGTTTAAATTCTTTGAGGATTCAAACATGTTGCTCTCCATGTTTTGATTCAAAATCAATTTTGTTTGTTTGATTGTAAATTCTTTAGAAAAAGTACATATTGTTTATGGTTCTTTTGGATTATGACTATGATATCAGACAAGGCAGCAAGGGTGCTACCTGTTTTGTACCTCTTTTATTTGAAGTTTCTAATTGTGCATTTTAGTTTGAAGCCATGTATGACTAATAGTGAGGATTCATTTTACAGCCCAATTCTCTTTCAGCCAATAAATCATGTCAGGGAAATCCATTATTAGGCCAGAGGGAGAACTCAAAGTTAGCTTCAATAAAAAAGAAAAGAAACTTGTTCAACTTTACAATGGATATGAAATCCCATTTGAATCCAAGCTCCAAAGGGCAATTCAGGAATACACCCCAGAACTATTGTAATTTTCACAGTAATACTGTTTTTTTCACATGTATAGAAAGAATAAAATGAAAGTTGCAATTTCTGTTTTCTCAAATTTTTATGTAAGTTCTATTAATTTTATGCGTTTTTGTTTAATTTCTAATCTATTTCTTGCAATTTCTATTATTTTTGTGTAATTTTCATTATTTTATCTAAATGGGTAGGGTTGGGTCAAGGTGGGTTTAGGTTGAACCCAACCCATTTAATTCTATCTAATAGGGTCATTAATGGGTTAGGTTGAATCTCAACCCAAACCGAATCCAACTCAACTCGCCCAATTGCCACCCCTATACAGGAATAGGCCACGGGGCAGGGATAAAGGTGCAAGTTGGGTGGGTTTAATACAACCTAGGCCCATTCCTAAAATTTGATGCACTTAGGGTTTGGGTTGGTCGATCAATCCACATCTCTTAAAATAAAGATAAAAACCAACCCACATTAACTTTTTAGGCCCGAGCCCAAAGATTAAAAATCCAACTCCAATCCATAAAAAATTACAAGTTAGATTGATTTGGATTCGGGTTATATCCATCCAAATTTCCCCTAGGCAGGGATAGAGATAATCTCTCCCTGTGGAGATATGGATTGGGAAATTTCCATTAGTGGGGATTGAAGAGCACTCCTTATCGCTTGGACCAACCTAAACCCAATTCGAGTCCAACTTGAACCCAATCTAAAAGAGTTTTAGGGTTGGGTTTGAGTTGACCTGAATCCGACCTCACCTGGCAAGACATGCATCCTTATCCTGAATTCCTGATCCATTAAACCCTAAACCAAAGAAGAAAATGTTGTTCCGTTACTTACTTCTGCACCCAAAAAAAAAAAAAGAAAAAGAAAAAGAAAATGTCGCAAAATTTGGCCCCACACACAAATACTTTTGCTATTTTTTATCAAACAAAAAACCCACAGACCCATTGACGTGTCCGAGTGATTTTTTTTATAGTATTTGGTGCCACGTACCACTAATAATCAGCTAAAAGCCTTGAGTACTAACGAGCCATCCCCTCGATAGGTGGCTTGCCCAAGTGACTCGACCCTTCCAAAATTACCACTTTGTCCACAACGCTAAGACTCGGTCCGAGTGGCCGACTTGAGTAATCAGCCGAGTCAACTAACACATCACGGAGAATTGGGGAATATAAGGCAAGTATTTTGGACACAAACACATTTTTATCATCTTTATTTCTATAAAATAATACTGATGAGTTTGGAAGACAATCTGGAAAATAAAAACTGTTAAGTCATTCTGCTTTTCTTATCTGGAAAACAAGGAACACCTCCTCTGTGTTTGAAAATCAAAGTGCTCTTGATCCTAATAGCACTCTTTCAATCGGCAACAGGGCTTAGCAACTGGGTAGAACACCGGACGACAACAAAAGAACAGTACTCAGTTACACCATAACAGAATCCTTGGTTGCCTCGCAACCAGGTTACGGATCGAACACCTTCAACGCTCAACAATTTCTGTCTCAACCACCTTTGGTCAGCAACCAGCTCAGGCCCAGCTTCCTTCGACGCAGCAACACTGGTTCTCGTTCACCCACCTCCATCTCAGCACCCTGACCCCGCCGCACTGGACTCAGCAACTGATTCTGGCTCGACCACGTTCAACTCAGTAACAAGTCTTTCGACGTCAACCGAACGAACGTCACTACGTATTCCGATATCAGATTGGTAGCGAGCGGCGCTGTAGAAATAATACAGTACAAAAAGCCCGGCGTAGATGTTAATGCTTGTAAGCAGAGCAGAAGAAACGGCGGCAGCAGGAGAGATGCGCATCTTCCCTCTACAGAACTCGAGAAGTTCCTCGCCGACGGCATCTGCCACTGCCAGTCCACTCTCGCCAAACAATCCCCGAGCAAGCTCCATGACTTTCTCCTCCATTTTGCTGCCGAAGACGCTCTGCAGAAGGGCGAGGAGAGACTCCGCCAGTCCGCTCTGGAAACCCAAGAGGATCCGCAGAATTCCGTAAAAGACCTTGAGCTTTCCGCTCTCGTAGAGCCGCTCGAGGAAGCCCTTCAAAGCCCCGACCTGTCCGACCTCACGGGGCTTCTGCGAGATGAGGCCCGTCGAGCAGTAGATGGCGAAGTGCTCGCAGTTGTTACGAAGGAAATCGTACCTTCCGAAGCCGTTACACTCCAGGAGGTATTTGGCGTGGTGAAGAATCACGGCAGGAGGGCTGGATTTGGCAAGGCTACATGTTCCTGTTCGAACTCTGGAGAAGAAGAAGAGTCGTGAGACGTTGTATTGTAAACGGCAAAGTTCACCGCCGGAAAGAAAGCAATTGAGGCAACACTGGGTGACTCCCTCACGACTGTGGCTGTCACATTTTGTGCATGGAATTCGAGCAACACTGGAGGCGTCGCTGAAGGAGCCGGAGAAATACGAGAAACTTCCTGCTGCTCCTGCTGGTAGTGGTGGTGGTGAGAAGTGAATAACTTGTTCGTCACGGATGTATATCCCTAGAACATCGGTTGGAAAGCAGATGCACATCATCAATCAAGAATCAAGAGAACCATAAACAGAGAGATAAAAAGATGGAATTCAAATAAGACGGACCGTGGTGGGCGTAAATGTAAAGTTGGGGCCTCCAGCAGTATATGTGATCACCCTCCTTCAGCTCCCTGCGATCGATTCTGTTAGAAAAACTGCTTCTAATCGACTGCATTACTCCTTCGATCGTCTCCATCTCTATCTCTGTGAAACACAGACACTACAAAATTATATTCTTCAGACACTCTATGTTCTACAACTGTTGCTTACTCTCGAGTGAGTAACTATGAATACTTATTCATAGAGGAGGAGTAACTGTTGCAGAGAGAGTAATTCCGGAAACTTCTTTGAGTTTAGACTCTTGGGAAACTGTAGAAAAAGTAATTGCTTGATTTTTACGGTTCGGATTGATGTTGGGTACGAGGGGGAGGATCGTAGGGCAGAGGGAAGGGAAAGATTCCTTTTTAATCTATATCTATTTTCTCCAACTTTTTACAATAATTAGGGTTTTGTAAAACTTTATATTTTAATGTATATTATTATTACATTTACACTTAAAAAAAGACATTTAAGAGAGAGAGGGGAAGAGAGATGGGAGGGAGGGAGTATTAATAATAATTACTATATCTTAAAATTTATAATATTTATAATAACAGTCTTTTTTAGTATTAACCGTATTTATTAAAAATAATGTATTTATTAATTAACAGTATTTTTAATAAGTATCAGTATTTATTTAAAAACATTATTAAATAATGTATTTATTAATTAATATAATGTAAGTTATAATTTATTAAAAAACAATATTAACAATTACAATATTTACTAATTAATAATAATTAAATAATTACAATATTAACTATACTTTTAATTAATACAGTATTATTAACTAATTAAAAATATTTATTGAAATACTGAATTTATTAATGAATAGTATTTTTAATTAATATAGTAATTTTAATAATTACAGTGTTTTAATTAATTAACTTTATTTATTAAAATTAATGYATTTTTTATTAACAGTATGTTTAATAATTACAGTATTAATAATTAATCATATTTTACAGTATTTTCAATCATTTCAGTATTATTTATTAATTAACAGGGTTTATGAAAATATTGTATTTATTAAAATAATATTAATATTTTCATTAATTCATTAAGTAACAACTTTTTAAAGGGCAATTTCCTTAAACTACCTGTACTGTTTAGCTATGACTAACTATACCCCTACTGTTTAACTATTGTCTTGGAGTACCCCTAAGTTTTCTGACAACTAACTACCTCTACCCCTAACATTAAGATCTGTTAATGTTCCGTCACAATTTGTACATATGTGACCCCATGTGACCTATAATTTTTTTTTTCAAAACCCAATATTACACTTTTCTTTATACCTTAGAAGAAGGTTATGAATTAACTCTGGCATAGCGCAATGAACCCGAGCTTCCGATTAAATGAACTTCGGCATCACGTACACCTTTCCACTATCTAGGAATAGAGTTGAGGTGGACTGGAGCAGTTATGCTTGTAGAAGTTGGAAATCTTAGATTTCATCGTTCATTAATTAATTAATTATTGTTAATTAATTACCATGAATTAATTACCATCATTTTAAAACTGAACTGAACCGGATAGTCAGACCAAAAAAGTTGAGAATCGGTCACCTGATCGGTTCTGTCTTACCCCAAAACCGCTTTGGCCAAAAACCATTGTTTTGGTCAACAAAATGCTAACTCGGGCGATTGAACCATTGAGTTGTTCGACCCAGGAACCATTGAATTGGTCACCTTGTTTCAGCACCTCGTCACCTCGGATGCTAAGGGAGACTTGCACCCAAAAGAGACGTTAGAGGCCCCGAGTGACATCCCAGGGGCATGGACTCCAATGATTAAGTAGTAACACCAAAGGAAGAGAAAGTGAGCCGAAGTGCTTAGTGAGGAGAGTTGGTGAGTTGGTAAGGGGAGCTGGAGAGCTCCATGTGATGAGCTAAAGAGCTCGTAGGGGGAGATGGAGGGCTCCATGTGATGAGTTGAAGAGCTCGTATGGAGAGGTGGTGTAGGTGCATAGTGCTCGCTCAGTCCCTCAGAGCACAGTAAACACTGGATTGATACCACATGGACGCCTGCATTCAGCCTGCAACCAATCTTTCTTCTGCGATGAGCCTACAGTGCATTGCAAGTCTGTGATGAACTCACGATTCATTGCACGAAACCTATTCTTAGCGCAAGCCCAAAGCAAACCTAGGTCTAACCTGCAATGAGGTGCATGTGCACCCAACCCTACAATAAACCCTCAATTGCCACGAGGTCTCAGTTCTTCAGATCTTACCTATACGTGTAACTTTGAAGTAACAAATGTAACAAGGCGCCACATGGGTCTAATAAGACGTCGTTTGCTAGACAGTGACGTCACTAACGCCACGTCAATTAAGTAAGACACAAAAGGGCAGTAGCACACGTGGGTTATGAGGATCTTCGAGTGAATGGAAAGCCAATCCTCGGAAAGATTCCCATAGGGACACATGGTGAAACCCCAGCAAAGCTCCTTAATGATTGTCAGCAAATATAATATTCCCTTTCMTAGTAGAAAACAAACACCTTTAGCTCATTCCTTTTGGGATCTTGGGATCTTCCCCATAAATAGAGATCCTTCTCACAATGAAGGTTATTCATTCGATCACTAATTACCCTTATCATTGGTTTCCCTGTTCAAATGTCTCACTACTCCCCTTTTTCCCTAGCCTCCTGATTGATTCCTAGTTCTAGGCCTTCCTTTGTCTTTCAAAGAGACCACCTCCCTAGCCTAGCTACTGCCTTACTTACAACTGGTAAGCTCCATGTGTCGAGTATTCGACGTGCCTTGTTCATAATGGCGTACTATTGTGTTTAGTTGTGTCCAATTGAATGGGAGACTCACCTATTTATAAGAGAGGGGCTTAATCCAAGAACCAACACGTCTCTCACACATGGTCGGAGCTTAGTCCACTTGTTGAGCCCTCAGTTGACACATTGTGTGCATGTGGTAGGCAATGGGCCTACATGGAGTGCATTGGCATTGATGTTCTAATTAGCTCGACCATGTGTTGCTTGTGCATGGTATGAGCTGGTGTTAGATCAGTTCGTTAGGACCAAGGTTTAAAATGTCGATGTCAATGGAAATGTCGCTTACCAAAATATAAGACATATGTTGGAAATGTCGAGGGGAAATATTGTAAAAATTAGAGACATTGTGGAAATATTATGAAATATGTGGAAATATGCAAAGATATTTTGTAAGATGATAAAAGAAGCATTAATACATATTTCTAGACTATTATCTTATTCCCAACCATTATATAAAGCTAAGAAAATAAGATGAATAACAAATTAGTAAATGATGATTTACTGATTTATTATGCATTTTGGTGTTTTTACAAGGTTACTTGATATTTTCTTTTCTTATTTTTAATTCTGATTTATTATAAATTCTAATATATTTATTTAACACTAGTAAATAAAAAATACATTTATTCTGATTTTTTAAATATTAAAGTTATAATACATTATGTTTTATTATAAACTTAATAAACCGATTCTCCTTTTTGTAGTATTAAGGTTATGATAAATTCTGATTTCTTATAAAACTTAATGAATTTATTATGATTTTAATACTAAATTTATAATAAATAATGATTTAGTATAAAATTTATTAAATTTATTCTGATTTTTTATATAAAATGTAGAATATGGTTTATTATAAAATTTATTAAACATTTTCTGTTTTTAATAAATATTTAAAAAAATACTAACTAGTTAATATTTTATTACTTGAAAAATATTTTATGTTTTATATTATAAAGCAATTAATTTATTCTTTTGTTTTTATATTTTTTTAATTATTTTTATAAATATTTTATTTGAAATATTAAATAGAAATTATTAATGGAATAATCTATATTAATATACTATATTATATTAATATAATATACTAATATATTATATTTTTAATGTACATTAGTCGACATCTTGTTGACATAATAGGAAAAACTGTATTCTTTTTGGTTATTTGGACCGATTTGGTCGACATTTTTGAAATATAGGAAATGTCGACTGACATAATGTAATTTTTATATTACTATTCATTTTCATGTCAGTGAGCCTTGACATCGGCATATGTCGGGTGACATTTGAAGCCATGGTTAGGACCAGGTTAGCTCATAGCTCGTCATGACCAGGTTAGCTCGTAGCTCGTTACGACTAGGTCATCTTGTAGCTCGTTAGGACCAGGTCAGCTCATAGCTCATTAAGACCAGGTCATCTCGTAGCTCGTTAAGACTAGGTGAGCTCGTCAACTGACAACTTTGCCCCTAGCATGCTGCCAATTGACAGTTTCTAACTAGTGCTCGGTTTTTGGCTATATAAGTAATCATTGTTGCACACTCCACATATTGCATTTTTGGTATACTAGAATACCTATTTACTTTGACCAATCATCAAAGCAAAATTTTCTTTTGTTTTCTATAAGCAATAGTTACTCTTGTTTACTATACAAACCCTGGTCTATACATTATTTTGCACCAAAACTTGATGAATTTTGGTAGAAAATTCAAAAGCAAAAGTAAACAAGAATTTGCATTTTTTACATTTGCACTCCCATGCATTTATACTAGTGCAAATAAATTTTTACTGCAACCAAATACAGCCTTAGGCTCCGTTTAAAAAGAGTGCAAATACTACAACAAAGTCTAGATTAAATTTAATAGCATTTTTTATAATGACATTTATTTAATTGTCACTAAATATGAGATTTAGGGGCAAATCACAAATGTTAAAAATGCCACTACATAAATATATATATATATATATATATATATATATATATATATATATATATATATATATATATATATATATATATATATCAGAAACACCCCTATATGTATTCTTTCAGCAACAAATATTAAATTGCATTTCATTAAAAAGTACCAAAGTCGCCACCGTATGTAACTTTTAAGTGGCAATTATTAAATTTCCATTAAAAGTGTTAGAAGCGCCAATTTATTTGCAGTTTAATATTAACATTCAAGATTTCTATAAAAAAATTCGTGTGGGTACAGATTTTTAGTTTCCATGCTCTACTCCTTGGTTGCTGGCAGAAGAGTTGTTCGTCTAATCCCTTGAAGAATTTTGAGAAGGCATGCTTCTCTCTAGACYTGGTTGCTGGCGAAGGCATAAGTTTTAATCTCTTGCTTTCAGTAGATCTCAAGAGAAAGACTAATCAAGGTTTTTGAACCGTCATTGACCTGGATGGTCGGACTGTTAGGTTCGGGAACTGTTTGGCTCAAAAATCATTCAGGCAATCGGTTCTGTTTTACCCAAAACTGGATTTTTGGTCAAAAACTGTTAAAAAAGTCAACACCCATTGACCCGGGTGATCGAACCATCGATCCATTCAATGGTTTTGATTATTTTTATTTTTAGTTATTTTTTTATTTGTTTGTCAGTACGGGCTATCTGTTCGAATTGGACAGTTGAACCATCAACCCGGAAACCGATGGTCAGAACGATTCCCTTTCCTGATCATTTTTTAGAACATTGAGACTAACAGAGAATACAAATACGTAGAATGCAAAATCTTATATTTTATATTATTTTGCATGTATCTACACTCTATATATTTATATTTATATTCTTTCCAAACTGAGCCTTAACACAGCCCCATCTGTATTCAGTTTAATCCAATTCCTAAGAGGGGATTGCAAAAACGAACATAGACTACCGAATCCTAGAATCACCTGATAAAGATTGGCATCAGAATATGTAAGAATAATGTATAGGATTTACAAATATTACTMCATATCTCATGCAAATAAAATTGTTTTTCCTTGTAACCACATAGTGTAACAGGGCAAAGATAAACGAGGTTGGTCCATAGTTTTCATTGAAGAAGCCATTCATGAAATCCAATTGTTCTTAAACTTAACACAACCTGCCCCGGTTGCATCTCTAATCTTTCTAAGTGATTCAACTAATGAATCTAGTATCTATATTTGCTCTGTTGGTCAAAATAAAATAATTAATCGCATATTACACCCTTATCTTATATTCAACTAAGATAAATGTCAAGCCGTCTTAGCTCAGCTGGTAGAGCGCGTGGCTTTTAACCACGTGGTCGTGGGTTCGATTCCCACAGACGGCGTTTTGAAATTCTAGGAACTGATATGCCAGTTCTATTTGTTTTCAAAAAACAAAACGGACTGTGGAAGACCCCTTGAGCAAGCCGATTCACAAGTTACCGCGTCTGTTTTAACATGTTTGGAAGTGTGGGCGTTTTTTGGGACCGATTTTTAAGAAAAAACATCCATGCTTTCAAGACCTATTTTTCAAAACAAAAAAACACTTGTAAGCTGTGAGCAATACTATACTGTTTGGTATGGTGATTTTCATCACCATTTTTCATGTATGTACTGATAGATAAACAGTACATACAATGAGATACATGAGYGTTTGTTGAAACGTCTATGTGGACCCGATGTGGCACGTTTTTTTTGAAAAACGGCCATGGTTCCAAACATCCCCTAAAACATTATCTCCATTTTTAAGTTCTTCCTATGCACCGTAACTTGTACCAAACGTAGTGCGAAAACCACATTTTCAGTTCTCCACTCCCAACTCCCAAGATTCYAGGTTGTTCAGAGCATGGTTTTCAAAACCGGACCGGACTGGATGGTCGGACCAGATAAACCAGGAGCCAGTTAGGTGACCAGATCTGTTTTTCCCCAAAACTGGATATTTACAAAAAAAAATGTTGATTTGGTCAGCAAACTGTTGACTCGGGCGTTTGAACCGTTCAACAGTTTTGACCGTTTTTTTTTGTCAGAACGGACCAATTGTTCGACCTGAGAATCAGACCCCTGACCGGTTCGTTCTCTGAGTCAGTTTTAAAAACCTTGGTTCAGAGTCCATACTCTGCTTAAATTAGAAAAAGGGAAAATCTATGATGTGAAAAAAACATGATATGGGCAATCAAAATCCATCCATCAATTTTGATAAATAACACCTGATTGGTTGATTATCACGTTAATGATTCCAATTGATTAATCAAAAGTTTTTCATATATCATATCTTTCCCATAACATAGTGGAACCCTTGGTTATAATATAATTTCATTTCATTTGGTTTGTTAGAATACGAGTAGAGCACTCTCAATCCAAAATGAGCACCAGTAATACAGTGTAATGATACAAGAAATAATGTATTTAGAGGAAAAAATACAAGAAATTATGTATTTATGTACCATAAAATTTGTATTTAATAAAAATCAAATTCTATATAAAGATTAGCTTGGATCTCTTGCAACCAAAAACTCTATGCAAATAGCATCTAGACCCATATTATGAATATTGGGAATATCTCAGATACATGTATAGTTAATTCATGGGGAGATGTTCCCAATGTGTGACTGGATTCCCATGTTTTTAAAGTGTGTGGAGTCTTTTGCTTGCAGAGAATCCATGGCACAATAAACAGGCTTCTAATGGATTGAACTTTGGGGTAGTGACACTTAGAGTCTTGAATTTCAAATGCAACACTTTAGTGGTCTGAACTTTTTCCCATTTCTATTCTCATATTTGAATAAAACTATGCGTTGAAGCAGAACAGGGCTCTATGCATCCACCTTCATTTTCTTTCTCCTAATTATAACACTCCTTCAGTCCTTCTCACGTTTCCTCACCCCAACAACGTCAACGTCGTGAGAAGTGAAGAAGGTTAACTCCTTGGACTCTTTCCCTTCCGAAGGATCTGACGTCTCTTTCCCATTCCCAGTTCAACTCATACATCTCTTTTTCCTTCAAATTTCTCTCTAATTTCCCAACCATTTTACGTTAAAATTGTCTTCTTCTCCTACCAGCGAATTCAAGTTTCCAAGTAGAACAGTCATTCAATCCCAGAAGATCATTGAGATTTAGAGACCCGATTAGTGGAGACTCAGAGACCCGAATAAGCTTGGCTAAACAGGGGCAGAGCACCCAGATCAGTTTACGTGAAAGCTTTTCTTCCCCTACCAAACTAACCGAGTATCAAAGTAGAGCACTCAATGAGTCGCAGCAAATAGTGGAGTTTCAGAGACCCGGAGCTTGGCTGGACATTCACAGAATATGGGAGGACCAAAAACCGAAACAGGGGAGTGTCTTACCATCTAATGAAAATCCAAAACCGAGTGAAAAACCTTTTTTTTCCGGCATGAATAATGTCTGCCGGCGTTATTCCGACATGAAAACAGGCCGACGACGTGTAAAACCATGCATAAAATKGTCAGAGATTTACCGGTCAGTCTCCCTGTTTTATGCTCATTTGGACATTTTAATTTGGGGAAACCATATTCTGGGGATTTTTTTCATCAATGGTCCGTCTTGGGTGTGAAAAGACGCTGAAGAAAAAATGAAGATTCGGGTCCAGTTTTTCTATATCCAGCTCCCACCCGACCCAAATCGCTTAATAAGTGGTCTAATTTGGCTTGCTCGGACCAGTCTAGAACGGCTGGCAGTTTACATCTATTACTGTAATACTTCGGACTGGACCATTGCAGACCAGTCTAGAACGGTTTGGCCATTTTATTTGCAGACCAGAGCGGTCCAATCTACAAACGTTCGGCCTAAAATGCATACTTTTTATTTGTGAATAAAATTAATTATAATTAAATAAATAATAAATTACCTATTAATTAAAATAGTAAATTATTATTTTGACGAAAAAGCTATAACTTATTGATCAATGGCTATTCTGGAAAAAAATTGTGATTTTTGTATATGAACATGAAAGGTAACTTTTTAGATGGTTGTACAAATTTGTTAGTTTTAAAATTTATTTTCATTAACTTAAACACCAATTAAAGGTTGATAACAACCCATTAATAAAATGATCGGTTGGGTTGGATTTGGATTGGCATCATTGGCTCATCCAACCTGGAAAAGGTTTTTTTGGGAGAATGATGGTTCAGCCTAGGGTCAGAATTCTTAGGCTCAAAATATAGTTGGAGTAGGTGTTAGCTTGGAATTAATGCCAATTTATGGGTGGACATTGGTGTATAGAATAGAGGTATCTGACATTTTGAATTTTTATAAGTCTGTAGTGAAATTCAGAAATCTGCAATGGGTCTATCCGTGTTTTTCTTGTTTTTTTTTTTTTTGCAGCAACTTGGGAAAGGGTTATTTTGGAGAAGGGATCTGCTCCTCACAAATGGGCACCTCACATGCACATCCACCGTGCATTGAGAACATCTCCCGTGAATAATAATTGATAAGTACGGGAGATGTTTCCAATGCATGGTAAGATGTGCGTGTGAGGCATCAGGTGTGAGGAGCAGATCCAGTCTCGTTAGTTTGCTTCAATTTTGCGTGACAACGTCCTTCAATTGCACGGGTCCACTGATGCGTGCTTTCTGTGTGGAGAGATAGGCCCTGGGTCAACGAGTTGAGTAATTTAAATGCCCATTAACAAAAGAGGGTTTGGGTGGGTTGGGTTTGGGTTGAATTTTAACCAAATTCACCTGACCCGTCAACCTGTTAATGATCCATTTATAAAAAGTTAAATGGGTTGGATTCGACCCAAACCCAACCTAACTTGCCCAACCCATTTATTTTTTACATATATAAATTCTAGAAAAATATAATTATAAAAATACAAAAAATGTATAAACAGAGATAGAAAATGCAGAAAATAACATAAATTAAATAAAATAAAATTCAAAATAATTATGAAAAACAAAAAATAAAGAAAATAAGATAAATTACAAAAAAAAATAAACATAAAATTTACAAAGAAAATCATAAAAATTGAATAAATAAGGCTTGTTTCACCCCCAAATGACTCTAAAACTCCAAACTTAATTCATAGAGTGCTAGATTTGTAGAAGTTTGCAAGAAACAAGTGTGAATCGTTAATTTTTTTAAAGATTTTTCAAATTTTAAAAAATATGGCAAAAATAGGTAATTTTTTTCAATATTTTATAATATCTTGTGATTTCTTTTTTTTTCTTCTTTAATGTGTAAATTTTTGTTGAACTACATTTCTTACATTCACAATCACAATTTTTTTGTGTTATCAATAGATTTATGGAAATTTCATGAAGATATTTGGGGAAAATATAGATTAACAAAAAATTTGAAAATTTACTTTTTTCTTTGCCTATAAAGACTAAATATGTTTTAGATATATGGATTTATCAATCATATCCATAGATCAATTGGAATTTCTTCTTTAATTTTTTAATTTTTTATATTTTTAGAATTAAAAAATAAATAATAATTAATTATATTTTATCATTTGATGACAAAAATTGAATATATTATAATTCTATCGATGATCTATCATATCCACAAACCAATTGAATTTTCTTTTTTAATAATGACTTTTTTTTATATTTTTAAAATTAATAATTAATTAATTATATTTTATCATTTGATGACAAAAATTGAATATATTATAATTCTATCGATGATCTATCATATCCACAAACCAATTGAATTTTCTTTTTTAATAATGACTTTTTTTTTATATTTTTAAAATTAAAAATTAATTAATTAATTATATTTTATCATTTGATCACAATGATTGAATATATTATAATTCTATGGATGATCTATCATATCCACAAAGCAAATGAAATTTCTTCTTCAATAACTATTTTTTGAATATATTATATAATGCTTATTTATTTTTATAATTTTTGGAAACGAATAATAAATAATTATTAATTATATTTTCACATAGAAGTTGTGCCAATGCATGTTTTACGGTTGGATAGGAGAGTTGGGTTTTTCCCATCCCATAAAACATTAAAACTTAAGAATTATAATTTATAAATCATATAGTTAAGCATAGAATTTTTAATGAAATTATAATTAGCTATAATATATTTCTTCATAAAACCATTAAAATATATTAATTTAAGATATATACACCGCATTAAGATTTTATATTTAGTGTTGTTGATGTATTTTTATGATTTATTAAAGTATTTATAGTGTTTCCAACGTATTTATGTGTATCTTAGATTTTCTCCAAAACGCATGCATATCCCGATACATTTCTTAAAAATGTCTTTCCGATACTTTAAACCTTGAATGCGCTGTGCAGCAGTTTCGTTATTCAAGGTAAATATACTGCTTCCCTTGGAGAGCTTGTAAGCTACGATCACTTCTATTTGAGCTATAGCCAACACCTCCTCCTAAACCATCTACTTATTAGCCTTTTCTGCCATGAGTCTCTCWACCTCAACCTTTAGCTCCTCTTGGACCCTCAACAACTTGACCCTCTTAGCCTCCTCCYTCTCTAAGACCTCGGTGTTCAAACTTGGAAGCTTTGAGCTTTAGGGACAGCTCAATAATTGACGCTCGATGGCTAGATATGATTGCCTCATGCTTGGCCTACTAAGCTTCTAAGTCAAAGAGCACCTAGGACTTCTCTACCAGCACCTTGTTAAGCTTAGTGAGGTAACTCTCCTCGATTTGAGCCAAGTTATCAACTTGGTCCTGCTAGCTCGGAGCCCACGCACAAACCCCTTGAGCCATAGCGGCGAGCCACCGTCCTACGTTCATAATTTTCTTAAAAAGGCGGGTCTCCATCACGTTAAAGGGCAGGCTCTCTATCTCCACCCAGGATGAAGGTAGCACTGACCCCTTGCTTAGTTGACAGGCAATTACGTGTTTCCACATAGAGTCATTTTTGGCGAATTCACCAAGCAAGAGTCCAAATTGGCACTCACTCAAGAGGTAAGATAGATGATCCCTCTTTCACAAGAGATGGAGGAGGGGCTGAGGATCTTGGTGCTCGGGGGACTTTTGGGGATGGCAACGTTGGGGTGCTCCTAGTCCCAGCTCGCACCTCCGGCCATATGGGCTGCTTGGCGGCCTGGACCTATGGGTCCCCATCTTCCAAGGCAATGACCTCGGTGGTGTTCATAATAACTTGTGCCTCGATGGCGTGGGAAGACTCACCCTCGGTGGTATTCCTCTTCTTCGGCTTCGACTTCTTGGTGGTGAACCTTCCCAGCATCTAGTCCATGTCTACTTCTAAAAAGTGAAGAACTCAATCATTACCATGTCAACGATATGTGCACATGTCAAGCATCAGGGATAGGACTTTGATAAAGTAAAGGAGAACTGCCTTGGCGTTTCAGGCTTAGGCTAGCTCACAGGAGTGCCATTGCTCAAATAATCATATATCTTTAGCCTGAGACTAGTGACCTCCCCTAATTGGCATGATTCCTCCAAAGTCAAGTGATGGGCCTTAGGGTTGCCAACAACCGAGCCCTAGTGATTGATGAACTTCCAATAACTATCTTGGACGACAAAGAAATACTTCAACTTCCAATATGAGACTTTGTTTGGAAGGCCTTCGAGGAACTTCTTGTTGCCCATGAAGGCGAAATAATAGTATTTCTGGTCCCATGTGCGTTCTTAAGTGCACACAAGGGAAAGAAAGCCCATATATTGATGGGAATCCCATGTGCGTTCTCTACCAAGCTACCCCATGATGAGCCTTATGGCATTAGGGGAGAGCTACCCTAGGGTGACTAGAAAGAAATTCAAAAGGTTGGTCATGAAACGTGGGAGGGGAAACATCAACCTTGAAACGAAGTTCTTTTCAAACACATAGACCTCGTTGTCATTGTGGTGCCAAGGGGCCTCGTTGGGAGTGGGAATCCTAAAACGATACTCATTAGGGACCCATAGAAGAGACATATCCTCTATAGATCAACTAAGGCACATTGGGTCGGGATGAAATGCTCACTAGGGCTAATCTCAAGCTTGTTATGGATTGAGGCGAGCTGCCTTGACCCCCTATGATCTTCAGAGGTCAACATCGGGATACTGAAAATAATGAAAATGAAACAAACTTAGGAAGGGAAGGCTCACCTAGGAGGAACTGAAGAATGAATATGAGATGAGAAGAAACTAATGAATAGAGATTTGGAATCAAGATCTCTCACCTTAAGGGGGAACCACTTTAAAGATGGATGTGCGAATGGACCCACTATGGGAACCCCATTTATAGGTAAAGGAAGTAGACAATGGACAACTACAATCAAATGGGTTCGATGGCTAGGATCCGCGACGGTTGGACTCTTCAAGGAACCAAACCAGTTGAGTACATTTTTGAAGTCCGAATTTGGTTGATAAACAACCTCTGGTCCATGTGTACAAGTGATGCACTTGTTAGGGCACTTCCAAGAAGTGTTTCCAAATAGACCAAAGGATTTAGATGGGAATGATCGACCAAACACCCGGCAAGGTTTAGCTCTAGAGTGGAGAATTCCTTCACTCTAGTTGAACCACCTTGACATTGGAAGTGGGGGGCAAGTGATGGGGGTAAAACCGGCCTCGAGGTAATTGGACACGTGACAGCCAAAGGAGAGTTGTAGTTTGACCACGAACTGAGCCTTAGTAGACTAGCGCGAACTCAAGGCAACAAAGATTCGCCTYGGGGATCATGGTTCACCTTGCTCAACCATGTGCAACTCGTTCATTAAGGACACACAAGCTATCTTGAACTTTTGCTAAGGCCCAACCAACCAATAGATCGAAAGGCAACTGAGCTATTGGTTGGAAGAGGTAACTCCTACCGATTGGAGCTATCCCATAGGACGAGTTCCAAACTTTACCACATGCCTAGGAGGTGACCATTTGGCAACCCATGCAGCGGAATTTCCAACACATGTGACGGCCCCATTAGTCAATGGGCCCCAGGCCCATTCCAAGTGGCTTGATCATACACCAGTTGGCCCTGATTGAGCTCTAGGTGTCCTGACTGAGTTCCAAGTGTCTTGACTGAACTCCAGGTGTCCTACTTGAGCTCCAGGTGTTCAAGCCAAGCTCCAAGTGTCTTACAAGACCGACATGTGCCACCCACCTTCCAAACACGTACACTCCCGACATGCATCCAAGCCTACATAAAGGTCAAATTAGGATCCAATTCATACTTTATGCCTTATTAAATTTTCATCTACCATTTTTCAGATAACTCGCCAACTAACTTGGTCATCAAAGTTCTAAGCCTGTGATATCACCACATATTCTCAATCTATTTAACTTTTGATGAAAGATAAAAATAATTAGTTTTGTAATTGTTATTGAATAGTATTATTTAAATTTAATAAAAATATTCTAATAATAAGTTAGTTATCATAAAGTGTTGTTTAGAATTTATTACATTCTAAAATTATTATTTAATTAGTTATTTAGTAGTATTGTTTAGAAATTTTAGTAATAAAGTTATGAATACATATTTTGATGTTGTTGGAACGAGACGATCTCCTTACTGGAGGACAGCTTGGATAGACGAGTTGATGAGGTCAATCCATTGAAATATAGAAAGACAAAGGATCAGWGTACTCAGAGTGCTGAACTCGGGCTAGGCACTCCGATGCTGAAGTTAGCGATGACAATGTTGAGAGCAGAGAGCTTGAGAGAGCAAAGAGTGAGTGAGTTGCATAGATTGTGCGTACCTTCTAAAGGAATATTGAGGTCCTTTTTATAGGCATTGGGGTCCATGTTCCRTGTTTGAGATATCTGGTAATGGTTGGCCTTATTGGTCCGTTATCTTCTCAGTGCGCTCCTTCCACAATGGCGGTGACCCACATGTAGACTCCCTGAATCGTGTGGGAATTGGGGATATGCGTACTAAGAAGGCAACGTACCACTGCCTAACTCAAGACCGATTGGCGTGTTATTCTGGATAAGGATGTCCTACCACATAGATCGGAGGATCGGTACCCTAGAAGTCCTACTCAAGTATTTGTCTACTTGGGTTGGGGCGATCATGCTAGTCTTTGAGGTCCTCGGTTTGTCTTCTTGAGGTGATACGTGCTACCTTGTCGCAGAGAGACCTATTAGTCTCTCTCTAATCAGATGTAGGCCATATAAGTTGTTTCAACTCCACTCGACCTATCTCACATGGTGCTGAAGTGTTGTTAGACAATTCGAACTCACCACGTGTTTGGTGTCTCTTTGTTATTGATCGGCCAAATTACCCCTCATCAAATTTCGTTTTATAAATATAAAACCCTATTACTTATTAATATTATTGAAAAAATATTGTTGAAAAATTACAATTTTTTTAAATACATTTAGTATTATTGAAAATTATTAAAAAATCATTTCATATTAATTATTTAAAATTATATATTTTAATTAGTTAATTAAAAATATTTCAATATTATTGAAAGTTATTAAATATTTATTTTTWAATTAATAAATAAATTATTTATTACTTATAGTGAATATCTTATTTGAATTTGCACTATACATATTTGAATTTATACTCCTTTTGAACTGATTTGAAATAACAAGAAATCAACACGGTTAATCTCTTTGAATTAAATGACAAAAATATTTAAGTAGTAAAATAAACCTTCAATCACCCATCACCTAAACAAATTAATAAAACCATTAAATATCATCCATATTTACCAAAATAATGTTTCACCATATATAATATAATTTAAACTATGCTATACTAATTAATTATTTTATTAGATAGTAATTATATCATTTTGTGAGTAATACATATCAACTCAAATTTATTATATCTATAATTCGTAGTGATGAAGGGAGATTTGGCCCGACCTAGTAACAGGGGGAGATGTGGACGCGGCCTAACTAGTAAGATGACAGCTCAACCCGACATGCTAAGTCCACAACAGATCGAGCACGAATAATCAAACCACCTCGGGACGATTTCACCTCGGTGTAAGGTCGGATCAGGACCACTTCGATCCCAAGGCACTTCGGCATTCGCTCTAGGCCAGATCTAAAGAGTGGTAGCTCGGGTAATATTAACAGACCACTACGTGGCATCCCCAAAAATCTCGCCACCAGACTCCGGGCCTTGCGGGTTCACATTGCGTAACAGCTAGCATTATCTTCCCTGACCGATTTGGACGGACTCGATAAGCCCCATCACTTATCCTCATTATCACGGAAACAAACCTCATCATGTCGAGGATTCTCGAACCACTCCGCAGAACCCGCGAGGACTCCACTATATAAAGACTTCACCCCCCCGGGGTGCAAGGTATGCGTGATTTCTTGCTCTCAAGCTCTCTCATTTTCAAGCAATTTTAGCTCTCTACTAGCCTACTGACTTAAGCATCGGAGCGACCTCGCCGGGTTAGCATCTCGGGGTTCTCTAATATCCTTGCAGGTTCAGTCCGTCGTCCGTYTGGAAGCCAGGTCACCTCTAGTTGGGAGCAACCAGATCGCACTTAATCAATTGGCGCCGTTTGTGGGAAACACTACAAGAAGCCAAGTTCTCATCCTCTGAGTTGGCTTGTAGGCATGTCAGCCCACTCTGCGACCTTAGCTGGAGAAACGACATCCTTGCTCTTGAGCAGCCCGAGCCGAGGGGTCATTATACTGTCTTTGGGAGCTGAGGCTCGGCTACCTCCTGGTCTTCGTCCAGGTCCACAATGGAAGTTCGAGGGCGGGCCTCCTCCTCCTCCGGGAGCTCGGTAGAGATCGGCTCCGACGCAAGGACCTCGAATGGAGTGGTGGCAAAAGGACCAGCCTTCCGGCAAGACTTCGTTGAAGCCTTCCTCTTCTTCCCTCATCTTTGGAAGCTCTAGAGAAGATTCTCAGTGTCGACCTCCGGTATGGCTTTGGCACAGGTTTAGTGTGATTTTTGAGGCAACGAATTGGTCCAAATTAAAACCCAATAATAGTATAAAGATTTAACCCAAACCCTAAAAGACCCAATTTCTATGCTACAATCCCTATGTATTTGCCACCCGAAAACATTTTGTCATAGCAAGTAGATACACTTGAGTCGGTGACGATCACCGTTTATGAACATTTGGAAATACTTCCAAATAGGTACCACTGGTTGTGGATCAGATGCCATGATCAACTTAAAGACAACAATAGGGAAAGTGGAAAAGAGGAGGCTGCCAAAAGAATATCAACGAATGTAAATCCTTGAAACCAAATTCTACTAGCCTATAAAGGTTAAAAGGAGAAAACTGGGTTTTAAAAAGTTATAGCAATTACACAAATGGAATGTGACAGTTTTGATAGAATTAGTCTAATTGTTAGAATGTAAAGGAAAGGTACTTTAAGGCCCCATTCGCCTTTCAKTAAGTTATTTATTCGGGTAAATACATTTACCTAGGTAAGTGTTTCCTAGGAAAGACTTAAAYGGGGAAATACATTTTCCCATTTCTTTTATTTCCCATGTAAATAAGGCAATGACCATTTTAGCCATAAAATTCAATTATTAAAAGGAGCATTTTTGTACCATTCAAGTGTTGGCTACTTTCCTCCAAATGGGAAAGTTATTTACCCACCTAGGAAATACCCAAGAAAATAAACTTTTCCTGTTCCCCACATAAATCCGAAAAAAGAACATGTGTTTATTTGTTTGACCAACTTTCCTCCCTCTCAAAATCCAAAACAAGAACACCCCCTAAAGGATTTTGCAAACAGTAGAAGAGTATAAGTCCATTTACTATAACTTGGGAATAATTTAAGCCCATTTGGTGGAACCAAAGCCTGTATCCTCTAGAGTCTAGAACGGTGATGAATAAATATCAGTTCTCTTAAACATGAAAATTGAGTAATTAATAATGGTAAATATCTTATTTGGTAATGTTTGGATCATTATTCTTTCGCCCATTTTTTCTGTGTAATTCAATGTTTTAAGACTTGAATCCAATACAAAACCGGAATGCTTGTCAAGTCATGGGTCAAACATTTCTAACATTCTCAGTGTAGAAAAAACCCCATACAGGCTTGGCTCAAGCGAATCTAGGATTTATGACTTCCACGAGGGAGTTCAATCTGCAGTTAGGCTCAAGTGAATTCAAATGCAAGCGAGTCTGGAGTCTTGTGAATCTAGATGAATTGTGAGTCCGAACAACCTACGTGTCAATTATTAATTAGATGCAAAATTGAAACAGGAGCATAAAGGTTGTATGAAATACAAAAGAAGGGAAAAATGATTCATGCAAAATGGATTCAAACTAACATAAAGTTGCCTAGACATGGTTGCCTCTACAACATAACTGTTGTTATTGCCTTACTATTTTTTCTTTTTAGTGCAAATGAATGCCAAAGTTTCAGATCTTTGAGAGGTCAAATACATATATATGCATTATGTCCCATCTAGGTATGAAATACAAAAGGTCTTCGTAGTTTGTATAATTTACAAGAAATTGACAAATCACAAATGAGAGAAATTGACTGATCACATTTTCATGACAAGGCAAAACAGATTGTTCAGTTAATATCTGYAGTTGTTGGAGCTGAAATTTGAAGAGGTAGTTGAGCTCATAACCCTTCATGATTGAGAGACGTGCCACGTAGAAATTAATTAATTAATTAATTAATTATATTTCATCATTTGATCACAATGATTGAATATATTATAATTCTATGGACAATCTACCATATCCACAAAGCAATTGAAATTTCTTATTTAATAATTATTTTTTTATATTTTTTAAATTAAAAATTATTTAATTGATTAATTATATTTTATCATTTGATCACAATGATTGAATATATTATAATTCTATGAATGATCTATCATATCCACAAAGCAATTGAAATTTATTCTTTAATAACTATTTTTTGAATATATTATACAATGCTTATTTATTTTTATAATTTTCCGAAATGAATAATAAATAATTATTAATTATATTTTCACATAGAAGTTGTGCCAATGCATGTTTTATGGTTGGATAGGAGAGTTGGGTTTTTCTCTTCCCATAAAACATTAAAACTTAAGAATTATAATTTATAAATAATATAGTTTTTTAATGAAATTATATTTAGCTATAATATATTTCTTCATAAAACCATTAAAATATATTAATTTAAGGTATATACACCTCATTAAGATTTTATATTTAGTGTTGTTGATATATTTTTATGATTTAATAAAGTATTTATAGTGTTTCCAAAGTATTTATGTGTATCTYAGTTTTTCTCCAATACGCATGCATATCCCGATACATTTCTTAAAAATGTCTTTCCGATACTTTAAACCTTGAATGCACTGTTCAACAGTTTCGTTGTTCAAGGTAAATATACTGCTTCCCTTGGAGAGCTTGTAAGCTACGACCACTTCTGTTTGAACTATAGCCAACAACTCCCCCTAAACCCTCTACTTTTCAGCCTTTTCTGCCTTGAGTCTCTCTACCTCAACCTTTAGCTCCTCTTGGACCCTTAGCAACTTGACCCTCTTAGCCTCCTCTCTCTCTAGGACCTCGGTGTTCAGACTTGGAAGCTTTGAGCTTTAGGGACAGCTCAATAATCGATGCCCGATGGCAAGATATGATTGCCTCATGCTTGGCCTTCTAAGCTTCTAAGTCAAAGAGCACCTAGGACTTCTCCGCCAGCACCTTGTTAAGCCTAGCGAGGTAACTCTCCTCGATTAGAGCCAAGTTATCAACTTGGTCCTCCTAGCTTTGAGCCCACGCACAAACCGCTTGCGCCATAGCGTCGAGCCACCACCCTACGTTCATAATTTGGTTAAAAAGGCATGTCTTCATCACGTTAAAGGGCAAGCTCTCTATCTCCACCCAGGATGAAGGAGCACCGACCCTTGCTTAGTTGATAGGCAATTGCGTGTTTCCACATAGAGTCACTTTTGGTGAATTGACCAAGCAGGAGTCCAAATTGGCACTCACTCAAGAGGTAAGATAGATGATCCCTCTTTCACAAGAGATGGAGGAGGGGTTGAGGATCTTGGTGCTCGGGGGACTTTTGGGGATGGCAACGTTTGGGTGCTCCTACTCCCAGCTCGCACCTCCGGCCTTATGGGATGCTCGGCTGCCTGAAATTATGGGTCCTCGTCTTCCAAGGCAATGACCTCGGTGGTGTTCATAATAACCTGTGCCTCGATGGCGTGGGAAGACTCACCCTTGGTGGTATTCCTCTTCTTCGGTTTCGACTTCTTGGTGGTGAACCTCCCCAGCATCTAGTCCATGTCTATTTCTAAAAAGAGAAGAACTCAATCTATACCAAGTCAACTCGGAAAAATATATGTGCACATGTCAAGCATCGGGGACAGGACTTTGATAAAGTAAAGGATAACTRCCTAGGCGCTTCAGGCTTAGGCTATCTCATAGGAGTGCCCTTGCTCAAATAATCATATATCTTCAGCCTGACACTAGTGACCTCCCCTAATTGGGGTGATTCCTCCAAAGTCAAGTGATGGGCCTCAGGGTTGCCAACAACTGAGCCCTAGTGATTGATGAACTTCCATTAACTGTCTTGGACAACAAAGAAATACTTCAACTTCCAATCTGAGACTTTGTTTGGAAGGCCTTCGAGGAACTTCTTGTTGGTCATGAAGGCGAAATAATAGTATTTCTGGTCCCCAGGGTGATTCTTAAGTGCACACAAGGGCAAGAAAGCCCATATATTGATGAGAATCCCATGTGCGTTCTCTACCGAGCTACCCCATGATTAGCCTTATGGCATTAGGGGAGAGCTACCCTAGGGTGATTAGAAAGCAATTCAAAAGGTTGGTCATGAGACATGGGAGGGGAAACATCGACCATGAAACAAAGTGCTTTTCAATCAAATAGACCTCATTGTCGCTGTGGTGCCAAGGGGCCTCGCTGGGAGTGGGAATCCTAAAACGGTACTCATTAGGGACCCGTAGAAGAGACATATCCTCTGTAGATCAACTAAGGCACATTGGGTCGTGATGAAATGCTCACTAGGGCTAATCTCAAGCTTGTTATGGATTGAGGCGAGCTGCCTTGACCCCCTATGATCTTCAGAGGTCAGCATCGGGATACTGAAAAATAGTGAAAAGGAAAGAAACTCAGGAAGGGAAGGCTCACCTAGGAGGAACTGAAGAATGAAGATGAGATGAGAAGAAACTAATGAATAGAGATTTGGAAGCAAGATCTCTGACCTCAAGGGGGAACCACTTTAAAGATGGATGTGCAAATGGACCCACCATGGGGATCCCATTTATAGGTAAAGGAAGTAGACAACGGACAACTACAATCAAATGGGTTTGATGGCTAGGATCCGCGATGGTTGGACTCTTCAAGGAACCAAAGCAGTTGAGTACATTTTCGAAGTTCGAATTTGGTTGGTAAGCAGCCTCTGGTCCATGTGTACAAGTGACACACTTGTTAGGGCACTTCCAAGAAGTGTTTCCAAATAGACCAATGGATTTAGATGGAATGATCAACCAAACACCCGACAAGGTTTAGCTCTAGAGTGGAGACTTCCTTCACTGTAGTTACACCACCTTGACCTTGGAAGTGGGGGGAAAGTGATGGGGGTAAAACCGACCTCGAGGTAATTGGACACGTGACAACCAAAGGAGAGTTGCCGTTTGACCCAAGAACTGGACCTTAGTGGACTAGCACGACCTCAAGGCAACAAGATTCACCTCGGGGGTCATGGTTCACCTTGCTCAACCATGTGCAACTCGCTCATCAAGGACATACAAGCAATTTTGAACTATTGCTAAGGCCCAACCAACCAATAGATCGAAAGGCAACTGAGCTATTGATTGGGAGAGGTAACTCCTACTGATTGGAGCTATCCCATAGGACGAGTTCCAAACTTTACCACAAGCCTAGGAGGTGACCATTTGGCAACCCATGTAGCGGAATTTCCCACACATGTGACAACCCCATTAGTCAATGGGCCCCAGGCCCACTCCAAGTTGCTTGATCATACACCAGGTGGCCCTAATTGAGCTCCTGGTGTCCTAACCGAGTTTCAAGTGTCCTGACTAAACTTCAGGTGTCCTACTTGAGCTCCAGATGTTCAAGCCAAGCTCCATGTGTCTTACAAGACCGACATGTGCCACCCACCTTCCAAACACGTACACTCCCAACATGTATCCAAGCCTTTATAAAGGTCAAATTAGGATTCAATTCATAGTTTATGCCTTATTAAATTTCCATCTACCATTCTTCACATAGCTCGTCAACTAACTTGATCATCGAAGTTCTAAGCCTGTGATATCACCACATATTCTCAATCTATTTAACTTTTGATGAAAGATAAAAATAATTAGTTTTGTATTTGTTATTGAATAGTTTTATTTAAATTTAATAAAAAACATTTTAATAATAAGTTAGTTATCATAAAATGTTATTTAGAATTTATTACATTCTAAAATTATTATTTAATTAGTTATTTAGTAGTATTGTTTAGAAATTTTAGTAATAAAGTTATGAATACATATTTTGATGTTGCTAGAACTTGACGATCTCCTTATTGGAGGACAGCTTGAATACATATCGAAGTGCTGAACCCGAGCTAAGCACTCTGATGCTGAAGTTAGCAGTGACAGTGTTGAGAGCAGAGAGCTTGAGAGAGCAAAGAGTGAGTTGCATAGATTGTGCATGCCTTCTAAAGGAATATTGAGGTCCTTTTTATAGGCGTTGGGGTCCATGTTCCGTGTCTAAGATATCTGGTAATGGTTGGTCTTATTGGTCCGTTATCTTCTCAGTGCACTCCTTCCACATTGGCGGTGATCCACATGTAGACTCCCTGAATCGTGTGGGAATTGGGGATATGCGTACTAAGAAGGCAACGTACCACTGCCTAAATCAAAACCGATTGGCGTGTTATTCTGGATAAGGACGTCCTACCACTTAGGTCGGACGATCGGTACCCAAGAAGTCCTACTCAAGTATTTGTCTACCTAGGTTGGGGCGATCATGCTAGTCTTTGAGGTCCTCGGTTTGTCTTCTTGAGGTGATACGTGTTGTCTTGTCGCAGAGAGACCTATTAGTCTCTCTCTAATCAGATGTAGGCCATGTAAGTTGTTTCAACTCCACCCGACCTATCTCACATGGTGCTGAAGTGTTGTAGACAATTCAGACTCACCACGTGTTTGGTGTCTCTTTGTTATTGATCGGCCAAATTACCCCTCATCAAATTTCACTTTATAAAAATGAAACCCTATTACTTATTAATACTATTGAAAAAATATTGTTGAAAAAATATTAATTTTTTAAAAACATTTAGTATTATTGAAAATTATTAAAAAATCATTTCATATTAATTATTTAAAATTATATTTTTTAATTAGTTAATTAATAATATTTTCAATATTATTGAAAGTTATTAAATATTTATTTTTTAATTAATAAATAAATTATTTATTACTTGTAGTGAATAACTTATTTGAATTTGTACTTTACATATTTGAATTTATAGTCCTTCCGAACTGATTTGAAATAACATGAAATCAACACGGTTAATCTCTTTGAATTAAATGACAAAAATATTTAAGTAGTAAAATAAACCTTCAATCATCCATCACCTATACAAATTAATAAAACCATTAAATATCATCCATATTTACCAAAATAATGTTTCACTAAATATAATATAATTTAAACTATGCTATACTAAATAATTATTTTGAGTAATACATATCAACTCAAATTTAATATATCTATAATTCGTAGTGATGAAGGGTGATTTGGCCCTACCTAGTAACAGGGGGACACGTGGACGCGACATAACTAGTAAGATGACAGTTCAGCCCGACATGCCAAGTCCGCAATAGATCGAGCTCGGATAATCAAACCACCTCGGGATGAGTTAACCTCGGTGTAAGGTCGGATCAGGATCTCTTCGATCCCAAGGCACTTCGGGGTTCGGTCCAGGCCGGATCTAAAGAGGGGTAGCTCGGGTAATATTAACAGACCACTACGTGGCAACCCCGAATATCTCGCCACCAGACTCCGGGCCTTGCGGGATCACTCCGCGTAACATCTAGCATTATCTTCCCCGACCGATTCGGGC
>NW_010729252.1:827102-847782 GCF_000365185.1 Nelumbo nucifera
AGCATCGGGGCGACCTCGCCGGGTTAGCATCCTGGGGTTCTCTGATATCCTTGCAGGTTCAGTCCGCCGTTTGTCTGGAAGCCAGGTCACCTCTAGCTGGGAGCAGCCAGATTGCGCTTAATCCATTAGCGTCGTCTGTGGGAAACGCTACAAGAAGCTATGTTCTCATCCTCCGAGCTAGCTTGTAGGCATGTCAGCCCACTCCGCGACCTTAGCTGGAAAAATGACATCCTTGCTTTTGAGCAGCCCGAGCCGAGGGGTCATTATACTGTCTTTGGGAGTTGAGGCTCGATTGTCGAAATGCCCTTCGGTTCATGAGGCAGAATGCCTTCCTCYTGGTCTTCGTCCAGGTCCACAACGGGAAGCCGAGGGCGGGCCTCCTCCTCCTCCGGGAGCTCGGCAGAGATCGGCTCCGGCGCAAGGACCTCGGATTGAGMGGGGGCAGAAGGACCAGCCTCCCGACGAGACTTCTTTGAATCCTTCCTCTTCTTCCCTCCTCTTTGGAAGCTCTTGAGAAGATTCTTAGCGTCAACCTTTGGCATGGCTACTACAAGAGGAAAAGGAAAGGTTAGTCAYGAACTAAAAAACACTTAAAGTAAGTAAGCACCGAGGTGAAGACCTACCTGGAGGGCTCAGTCCAGCTCGCACAAGCTTCTCCTCGGCCAAGAAATTCTTCATCTCCTGGTCGAGGTTCCTCCAAGAGTTGATAACTGCCCTAGTCTCCGCATCTAAACTCACCCCGGGATCCTTGATAGCTACCCTCCAATGAGTTGGAAAAGACAATCCCTCAGGATTTTGGACAAGGAAGTATCTCCTCTTCCAGGTTGGAACCTTGTTCGGCCAGCCAAACAGGATTTTAAACCCGGGCCGAGGAGAGATGTAGTAACTTTGTCTGACGTCCTCGCGTAGACAAGCAGAATTCCTTTTGATCGAATAGATCGAAATGAAGACATCTAGGGACAGAGGTCGGTTATACTCATGGAACAGGGAGATGGTGCCTACTATGTTCCGGATAGAGTTCGGGTTTAGTTGGTCAATTGTGATGTTAAAGAATTTGATTATCTCTATAATGAAGGGGTGAAGCGGGAAGCGCAGCCCGGCATTGAGCTGCTCCTCAAAAACCGCGAGCTCGTAGGGGTATTGATCCCAAGGATATTGACCTAGAGGAACACTAAAAACTAAGCTATCAAGAAGACGATAGCGGGCTTCTAAGTACATTAACCAATCCGAGGTCAAGTTGGAAGGACCGAAGTTGTCTGGATCCCGACCCCGGGAAGAAGATGGGACCTCCGTCCTAGAGGTCGGTCCCTCCTCCCGTGCCTCGGACTCGCCAGGCCGAGATGGCCCAACTTCACGCATAGGAGCTCACTCTAAACACTGAAGAGGGGAGTCATCCAGCGACGAGCTGGCCTCCCCAGCAGGGGCCCGGGACTGCACCTCGGTGCCCTTGACCTCACTGGAATCACCTAAGAGTCTATCTATGCTAGAGCTAGACATGATTAAAAAGAAAAAAACAAAGGAGAACAAACGAAGGAAAACATGAACTCACCGAAAGAATGACAACCTCGGAACACAAAGAAAGAGCGAGCTGAAAGACTCTGATGCGACCTCGGGAGAGCTCAATCACAGGATTTTTGGCGAAAAAGAGGGGTCCCTCGGCACCCTATTTATAGTTCACCACGAGGCGATTAATGCTGAGATCTGCTCGATCCAATGACTCATGAAAATCGGTTGCACGACACCCGAGGACGAAATCGGTTGAGCGCGTTTTTGACGTCCGCGAGGTCCATAAACAGCGTGACGTCCACGTGTACACCCAATGCGACCTGGGCTACGTCTGGTTAAACCAGAGGTTCAAACAAGTCCAACCGGCTGATCTGCTCGACAGACTGCCTAAACCTCTTGCCAAATCCACCTGGACTCATCATGAACTCCCCGCACTGGATAGGGACCCCCGACTCGGGGAGTGGGGGGCAATTAATGAAGGGCAATTTGGCCCGACCTAGTAAGAGGGGGACAAGTGGATCTGGCCTAACTAGTAAGATGACAACTCAGCCCAACATGCCAAGTCCTCAACAGATCGAGCTCGGAGAATCAAACCACCTCGGGACGAGTTCACCTCGGTGTAAGGTTGGATCAGGACCACTTAGATCCCAAGGCACTTCGACGTTCGCTCCAGGCTGGATCTAAAGAGCGGTAGCTCGGGTAGTATTAACAGACCACTATGTGGCAACCTCGAAGATCTCGCCACCAGACTCCGGGCCTTGCGGGATCACACCGCGTAACAGCTAGCCTTATCTTCCCCAACCAATTCGGGCAGACTCGATAAGCCCCACCACTTATCCCCATTATCGCGGAAACGGACCTCATCGTGTCGAGGATTCTGGAACCACTCTGCGAAACCCGCGAGGACTCCACTATAAAAAGGCTTCACCCCCCGGGGGTGCAAGGTATGCGTGATTTCTTGCTCTCACGTTCTTTCATTTTCAAGCAATTTTAGCTCGCTGCTTTAGCTCACTACTAACCTACTGACTTAAGCATCRGAGCGACCTCGCCGAATTAGCATCCCGGGATTCTTTGATTTTAACACGGATACAACTAAAATAAACCAAATTCATTAACTTCCTTTCAAATTCTAGTGTGGACCGTGTGGTATCAAATATTAGCGTCCGTAAACCATAGAAAAGAAATAGATAATTATAACAAAGTCAACGGTAGATCAGCAGCTTATAGACGGAAGGTAGGATTCATCATTTGGAGCTTTTTGTTTTGGATTCTTCCGGGAAGTACCAGTGAAAAGGATGCTTCCAAGTTACGGTCCTCCCACTCTCGAGTCTCGTCGAACAGCAGTTTGACCTCAAGGGCTTTCTGCGGAGTTGACCCGAAGTGTCGAAGTTTCTTAAGAAGGATTTACACTACTACAGCCCTGTAATTTGCAATTATGTCTATATATACTGAGTTTACGTTGCAGAGGACTTACTATAGCATTTTATCACATGAAGGACTGACCTAAACGAAAATCAAACCAGGTTACACCATGGAGACGGAGAAAATCAAACCAGGCATGAGATCCATTAAACGCCTATTCGTCAACAAGATCGACCGCTGCGAGCTCAAGAAGGGTGATCACATCTACTGCTGGAGATCACCCCTTTACATCTACGCCCATCATGGTTGGTCTAACCCACCTCCCCTGTCTCTTTCATTTTGTGTTTTGATGTCGATGGTTGTCTATCCTGGTAGTAAATCGTGGTTGGTTTGTTCTCCAACTAATATTGTTACAGGGATATACATCGGCGACGAACAAGTCATTCACTTCTTCACTTCAGACAGAAATTCGTCGTATTTCTCTGGATCCTCCTGGGATGGGTCCAGTATTCTTCGAAATCCATGCACAAAATGTGACTACTCCAGCCGTGAGGGAGTGGTTAAGTGTTGCTTGGATTGCTTTCTCTCGGGCGGTGAGCTCCGTCGCTTCCATTACAATGTCTCGCGAGCTTTCTTGCTCACCAGGATCCGAGCAGGAACCTGCAGCCATGCTAAATCCAGCCCTCCTGCTCTGATCCTGCAGCGCGCCAAGTTCCTCCTGGAGTGTAATGGGTTCGGGAGGTATGATGTCTTTAATAACAACTGCGAGCACTTTGCGATCTACTGCTCGACCGGCTTGATCGCACGAAAGCCCCGTGAGATCGGACAGGTTGGGGCGTTGAATGGCGTTCTTCAGCAGCTCTTTTTAAACGAGAAATTGAAAGCCTTTCTTCGCAAAAATCTCCAGATCAAAGTACTTGAACCCATCATTGCCATTCTGAAGAATCTATTGGAAGCGGAAGATCAGAGGACTCGGGACGTTTTGGGGAGCAAACTTGAAGAGATTGTCGAGGAACTGGGGCTTTTTGGGAAGGACAAACAGAATCTTGGGAGTAACGTTGTAACTCTTCTTAAGCTCTTTGGGAGTACCGCGATCAACATGCGTGATGCTCTTCCAATTTGGTTGAAGCTTGTTCTGGAGGTGTTTATTTCACTKCTTTTTATCTATGTTATCGCTCTCTACCGATCGGATATTGGAGTTCACAAGGATGTTCGTTTAGTTGAGGTCGAGCAACTGGTTATCGAACGAAAGCCGGTGGAATGAAAACCAGTTTCCGATGGGGCCGGAACCGCTTGCTATGAATCCAAGGGCGGAGGGGAGGCGGTTGGGTGTAAGAGAGGTGACCTGTAAACCCTCAAAACATATCATGGACTCGTGTGAGAGAGATATTTTGAAGGGATTTGGTGGTGGTAGAGTTAAATAACCTCCAGTTCTGCTAAGACATTTTGAAGGTCTGTGATGGTTGCAGCATCAGTTTCAGTTGGAATCCTCGGGAAGTGAATTTTGCAGCTCATAATCTGGCCAAGTTGGGCTTTTCTTTTCAGTTGTGATTGGAGAGATTAGTTGTCTTATTTGATTTTCTTCAGTTGTTCTTAACGATGTATTTTATTTTCTTTATCTCTTTTCTTATCATATCTTATTATATTTACCTCTTTAATCTTTCTTCGTCATTTCTTATCTCATAATAAAAATAAAAACGTTTCTCTTAGTTCGGTGCTTCACACTTGTTACCGTAGCCTTCTGGCCATCGTCTCACTCTCATCTGCATGTCCGGTCTCTTTTCTTTAAGGAGCATTTCAGGTTAACGAGGCAAATTTTCGACTAAACTCAAATCCTCCATCAAATTCCAATGCAAGATCCATGATTGCTCTTGCTTTAAGAAGATATATACTTATGTCCCCAAAGCAACTGTATCTACAGACAATTCCATCAACGCACTCTTGGAAAGTTTAATTGTCAAACTTTTAAAACTTGTTAACCAGTTAATCAATTGTTAAGTGGTATTTGAATAAGACACAAATACCCTTCGACATTGTTAATCTTAAATTAACAATGGCAAGTTCTGATTGGCCTTCAATGTCACACCACATTTCAAAACATTGTTGGGTCATTGATGTATTGTTCTTTCCTCCTAGAAGTCTTAGCTTTGAGAAAGATATACAATACCTTCAATTCGAGAAGATGAAAAATTACATTTAATATCATGGATCCTTATGTATGTATTCCACTTCCTCCCACAATAGGAGAATGATGTTGGTGCTGTGTAAAGAATCTCAATGCAAGAGATTGTAGCAAAAGAGTACCAGACATAAAGTTTGCCCACTATAAGATGGTGTCAATATCATCTCTTAGTTTTTGATGTAGCTCAAATATATAGAGAAAATATGAAAGAAATTAATTTGCTCAAAGAATCGGAGAAAATGATGAGATTGGATGAAACTCCATTAATTTAAAATGGTTTATATATGAGGTTAACAAGGTTGTGGACTCACATCCAAACAGGTTGGGGACTCATTCACTCAAAGAGAAGATTCTCTCAACTCTCAAAGAAAGTTCTAGATTTCTCCAAACAAAGRAAAAAACTAGTAGTTGGAGCATTTAATGTAAAACTAGCCACTAAAGCATCTAATAAAGCTAGCCATTAGAAATGCACTAACAAACTAGTTTTTGAAATTCTTAATGAAGTAGCTATTAAAAACTTACTAACAGTACAAATTCCGTATAATGATTGTGGACTACATTAACTATAATGCCTTACATTGATCAAATAGTACAAATTCCGTAGCAAATATTCTAAATTCATTCATTCTAGAATTTCCACAATTGATAGGGATCATCACAAAATTGTCTAAAGACAAAATACCCTCTGCTTAGCTACTTCCTGGTCCCGACGCTATGATACTCTAATATCTAACCTGCCCATTTGTGAGATACTGGATCAATGGATTTTTTTTTTACCACTGGTCGAGTTTGGGGCGTGTTTAAGGGAAACGCAAAACTACTCTAGGGTAGGGACTATAGATAGGACAGGGATGGTATTTGTCCATCCTGCCCCATTCTCAACCCAAACCCGCCCCATGACATGCAAATTCCCTATGAAGATAGGGATTTCTAATACCATTGAGGTACATGGCGCAGTATTTGAATTTGGGTTCAAGGACAAGTCATGGAAAACCCTGCCCCACACTGCCCCCATTGCCATAAACTTCCCAAAACAATCCACTAATTAGGAACATTTAGATCACATACTATTATGAACGTCTCAAGTAAACTATCATAATACTAAATTGTAGATAGGGTTAGAAAATAGAAATACACACAATGACACATATAAATTGATATTATTCAATAATAAATCTAGAATAGAACAACATTGGATTCTCAAGTTGTCCTACATAAGCTTCTTTAGTTGGTAACTAGCGGAGATCCATGCGATGCATGAGATTTTTCAAGGGAAATTGAAATAACAGAAATTGAAAACTATTATAAGGATTAATGATTTTTAACAAAAATAATAAATTATTACTAATTACTTAATGATTGAATGTTATAATTATTTTTTGTAAAATTTTACTTAAGTATTTCAAATATTTAAATATTAGTAAATATATAAAATAAGGGCATAGTCATAATTAAATTAATCTATAGATTAATTTTTTAGTCATGATTATATTAATTTAAGCATGAGCTCGAGGTTTAAGACTTTGGGTTGGGTTTTGGTTTGATTATCAACCTAGGACAATGATAGGATTACCCTTGTTAATTATAAAACTATAATTTTTTAAAAAATTAAATTTTTTATTTAGTTTTAGTCTATTACAAAAAATTAGTAATAATTTCTATCGATATATTAGCATAAAATTTGTTTTCTAAATACATATGTATATAACTTTTAAGTCGAGTGCAGGGGTTACTTAACTTGGGCCTTGCCCGCTAGGGCTATCAACGGACTCCAAAAATCTGATACCCGATTATAATGGATTTGGATATTAGAACTTGCATTTGATTAATAATCAGATTAGATGCACATTTAACCGCATCTGATCTAGCTAAAATCCAACTCCAATAAAAAATATTATTTTAATATTTTATATTATATACACTTATTATACATATATGGGTTAAAAATATTTAACTGTTTAAAAAATTTTTTAATTGTTTGGTCATTTTAAACACATTAAGATGGTTGTGGATTAAATCCAAACCCAATCCAAAATCTAATATAATAATTGAAGGCAGATGTGGATCTAGATATTTCATAATCAAATGCGGATGCGGATGCAACTAAATTCGATTCATTGACAACCATACAGGCCGCATTAGGTATGGAATTGGTGCAGATCTGAGCTTGACCTTGCTTAGAAGAAAATAGTTGCTTGAACCTGAAAATAATCACCCCTAAGTAGGAGTTTTATTAATTTCTTAATTTTGATAGTTGCTACACAAAATTTTGCTAAAATTTAATATTTTTTATTAACTTTAGTAATTTTTTCTTAATTTTATTTGTTATTTTCAAATTATAATTTTTTGGCAATGAACCAATTAAAAAGAATTTGAATATGAAATAAATAAATGACATTTGGATGAGAGTAAAATTCTCTGTGTGYGTATATGTGTGCGTTCAAACCATCGTTGATCCAGACGATCAAACCATTTAACCCAGAAACCGTCCAGACAATCGATTGACTATTGACTTGGTGAACAACCTGCTAACTTGGGTGGTTGAACTATGAGTCCGTTTGACTTGAACAATGATTTTTAGCGAGCTGGACGATCAAACCACTGACCCAGAAACCGGATCTATCCCCAGCCATCGACATTCTCTCCTTAGATTGCTCTCTTATTATTTGACAAAAGTTTCTCTCTTCTCTTAGATCATTGACAATTGACTTTCCAGGAACTACGACAGCCTATCCCTATCCGAAGGATATGTAGTGTAGGCGCTAAGAAGGTTAGACCACTTTCCATCTCTTCCCCAACCCATTTCCCTTCAAACTTTCCATGAATCTTGACCACAACTGCCACTCAATGAGCATCAATCATGTCTTTATCTGAAACCGCTTTATGCCACATCAGCACCTCTTATTAACCGCCACTGATGTACCAACCGTGAAAACTCTCTCTTGTCTCCACAAGTAGGGAACAAAGAGAATATGATTGTTCTCTGGTATAAACTTCTTGAGGTTAAAATCGGCCATTGGGGCAAAGGCGGAAATTCGCTGGAGTAGGGTGTTACCTCGTCTCAGAATGTCACCTCGGCTCAGCACTTTGACACCTCAGCTTGTAAGGAAGACCTATTAGTCAGAAGAGACATCAGAGGCCCCAGGTGATATCCCAAGGGCGTGGGCTTCGACAGTTAAGGTAGTAATGCCAATGGAAGAGAAGGTGAGCCGAAGAGCTTTATGAGGAGAACTGGTGAGCTCGTAAGGGGACCTGGAGAGCTCCATGAGATGAGCTTAAGAGCTCATGGGGGAGTTGGTAAGCTCCCCGTGATGAGCTAAAGAACTCGTAAGGGGAGTTGGAGAGCTCCATGTGCCAAGGTGTCCAGCGTGCTTTGTTCATAGTAGCATGCTACCATGTTCAATTGTGTCAAAATGAATAGAGGACTCACCTATTTATAGGAGAGGGGCTTCATCCAAGAACCGACATGTCTCTTACACATGGTTGGAGCTTAGTCCTCTTGTTGCACCCTCAATTGACACATTGTGTGCACAAGGTAGACAGTGGGCTACATAGAGTGTGATGAGGGGAGATTTGGCCCGACCTATTCATACATGGACACATGGAAGTGACCTGATGATTGGACATCAACTCGGCACTTTCTGCCACGTAAGCAGGCCTGGTCACCTAGGGTACCTCGGGCACCTCGACCAGGATCGAGGTCTAAGTAGCTCATGGTGGCCAGACTTGCTGAAGTGACACGTAGCCAACTTCTAGAAGCAAGCCAGCTGTCTCCGAGCTCCACTGGATCACGCCGCACATCTGTAGGTCTTATCCTCATCCCGCCTAGATCGAACATACTCAATAAGCCTTATCGGCTAGCATGAAGTCCACATTCTAGTGCGAAACAGACTCCTAACAGTACGGGCCAAAGATCTCGGAGGTGTTTCGTGATACACACGATAGGTTACTTATATAAGTGCATCAATCCCAACGACACAAGGTATGCGTGATTAACTGCTTACTACTACTCTGGCATTTGAGATTTACTAGCTCGCACTTGACTTAAGCATCGGAGCTTCCACGCTGGGTAAACCACCCCGGGTCCTCTGAGCTTCCTTTTCTTACAGTTTGACCATCCAACTAAGCAACCGACGTCCGAACTGCCCTTTAGCTAGGAGCAACCAGATCGCGTACAATCAAAGTGCATTGGCATTGATGTTCTGATCAGTTCAGCCACGTCTTGCTTGTGCATATTATGAATTGGTGTCAGATTAGCTCGTTAGAACCAAGTCAGCTCATAGGTCATCAAAGCTAGGTTAGCTCGTAATTCGTTAGGACCAGGTTAACTCGTAACTTGTCAGGACCCGATCAGCTCGTCAATTGACAACTTTGCCCCAATCATGTTGCCATTTGGTGGTTTCTAATTGGTGTTCGGTTTTTGGCCGTATCAATACTATAAAAAAATATGATATAGAATATTATGTCTATCACTTTACAGAGTTCTCGAGACATACAAAGAAAAATAACTAAAAGATTAGTGGTTATTCACAACCGTGGTATGCATGGGATCTACGTGGCCTTGATTAATTAGGCCATGGAAGCTTGGAACGCCTATCAGGGACATCATCAAACTGCATGATCTTTGTTGCTTGCTGCTGAAGGTATCTGGTAAGGGATTGAGATGGGGACAATAAGGCCGCACGGTGATTTCTGGTTTGGAGCTCAGTTTTCAGGCCGGAGATGCTGCAAGTATGGAGTCATCACAATGGAACTTGAGAAGTGCAACCGGTTGTTGCTTTTCCACATCAGATTTGCTATTCTCAATTGCTTGGCCAAGTTCAGAAAGAATGGAGCAGCCTTGTTCGTCGTGCCCTAGGCGCCCACAGAAGAAACATAACCGAGACAGTTGTTCATATCTAACAGTAACTTCAATGTCAACATTATTGAGGAGAGTAACAGAGACCTTGTTGGGGAGTGGATTGTCAACGTTGATCGTGACCCTCATACGAGCATATTTGCACCATTTTTCTGCTTCTTCGAGGGGCGGGGATTTAGGGTTTCCAATTATGGAAGCGATGTTCACAACCATAGGGATGGTCAGGTACTCCAATGGCAGACCGTAGAACTGAACCCAGAAATCAACCAAGTTGAGATCATATGAATCCGTCGGTCTGTTGGCCTCACACGGTTGGATGATCACTAGATCATTTTTATAGATCCATGGACATCGTTGGAAGATCAGGTCGAGAGCATCTTGGTTTGCCAATCAGAGTCCTCCCTAACCTCCGAACTCGTGGCTCTTATCGGCTGTTGTTGTTTAACATGGAGGACTGATTTGAAACGTTGTACCAGCACACTTTCTTCTACAATTAATTCTGACTCCACCGGATTTAGCTCGTCAACTGGTTACTCCATCTCCACCTCACCTAAACGAAGACCCTTGTGAATTCCAAAATCCGATACATATATGGAGAGAGAGAGAGAGAGAGAGAGAGAGTCTATGAGGTTAATTTACAACTCACAACTCCTGCACTCTTCAGCCTCGCCTCCTCCGTTGGGCTTAGTTGCTTTTGAAATACGTTGCTCCCTGTCAGTTCCAACCCCATGGACAATTGGTTCAGACTCCACCGGCTTTCGCTCAACAATTAGTTGCTCCCCCTCCACCTCACCTAAATGAAGATCCTTATAATTTCCAATATATATAAAGAAAGAGAGAGAACAGAGATATGAGGTTAATTTACAGCTCACCTCTCTTACACCAATCAGGCTTGCCTCCTACGTTTGGCTTAGTTGCTTTTGACTCAGAAATATGTTGCTCCCTGTCGGTTCCGACCCCATCGAAGACAACTACTGCTTTTGAGTCCACCGGGTTTAGCTCGACAACCAGTTGCTCGACGTCAACGGAACGAACATCCTTGTGAATTCCAATATCCGATTGGTAGATTAAAATCAGTGGACGAAAGACATTCTGACCAGACTTCAACCAATGTGGAAGAGCAATAAGCATGTTGGTGGCATTCGCACTAATAAAACGTTTGAGATGATCTACAACGTTACTCCGAAGCCCCAGCTCCTCGACAAGTTTGCTCCCCAAACCATCCCGAATCGTCTGATCTCCCGGTTCAATTAGAATCTGCAGAATGGCCTTGAGGGATTCCACTTCTTTGATCTGGAAAATGTCGCCAAGACCGCGTAAGGCCATCATAAATACCTCGCCTAAAACATGGTTCTGAAGAAAGCCCATCGATGCCCCAACCTGTCCGATCCCATTCCCTGACGGTCACGGTTGGACTTGTCACATTTCTTGCACGAGGGATTCCAGTAGGACCCCAAGAAATCCGACCAAAATCCTTCTGTTTCTGTAGGGAAGAAGTGAATAACGTGTTCGTCACCGATGTATATCCCTGTAACAATATTAAATTTGTCGGAGAACAAAACCCACCATCGTTTACGTTCAAGATAGAGAACCATCAAAATATAAGAGAGAGAGAGAGAGAGAGAGAGAGAGAGAGAGAGAGAGAGGTTAATATTAGACGAACCATGGTGAGCGTGGATGTAAAGTGATCTCCAGCAGTAGATGTGATCACCCTCCTTGAGCTCGCAGCGGTCGATCTTGTTGACGAACAGACCTTTAATGTATTCCATGCCTTGTCTGATCTTCTCCGTCAAAATGGTGTAAGCTGTGATTTATCGTCTATGTTGCAGGGGACCTAAGATCTGTCACTCAAATGATAATACTATGTTCAAGTTCCTGTGATGAAATTCACAAATTCCTTCTCAATAAACTTCTAGTCTTCAAGGCGACTTGGGTTAAGACTGATGTTCGATGGGGGAGAAAGAGGATGGTAAGAGACCGCATATAGTGCGAACAAGGGTCCCAACAACGGAACATCCCGAGCYCGAGATGGTGTTTTGCCAGCTAAGCACCAACTGGACCCTCTCACGCGTTTTCTGTCTGGCTACTTCCGTTGATTCGGTGTGGTGTGGACTGTGGACTGTGGACTGTGGACTGTGGAGTACCAATAACCACTTATTAATGGACTTTCATTCATCATTTGTGAATCAACCCGGTTAAACCGATGGTCCAACTTATTCATTTGTAAATCTAACGGTTAAAAATGTCTGATTGCCAGAACCAACGGTTCAAATTTGTCGATACTATTATTTACCCGTTAAATCTGATCCGAATGTTAAAATTGACTGAAATGCAGATACAATGATCCAATTTTTCCGTAGTTGACATTGCGATGTATTGTGGGTGGTGTTCGTTGGGTACGCTCTGTGGGGCGCAGATGCGAGATGTTCTTAATATACGATTGCGATGTGTTGCAATGTCCATGAAATCAAATCAGCCCCCCACAGCACATCCTCGTCATGTATTGAAAACATCTCCGGAGAAAGCGCTTGTGTTCGTTCCCGGACAAAGCCAAGAAAAGCTCCTGTTAATGAATCCTACTTTCGTCAATATGCTGCCGTTATTAACTAAAATAAAAAGTGGTCCCCATCCTTTTCTTAATAACCTTTTTTCTATAAACAACATTTTAATCAACTAATCCCTCGGTCACTCAGACTTTCAGCCATCGTTCGTTTGTAACAGTGACATAAATTCTAATATCCTTGTTCTACGGATTGAAACAATTTCTTAAGTGGTTTACATCAGGAGCATGGGATGTTTTTGGATCACTTGTTTTCTTCTAAATCACCCCTTGTCTTGTAAAAGAATAATTGGATTTTTTTATTCAGTAATTTATCTAAAATGCTTAAAATAAATAATTTTTTTTATGTTAAATGATGGTACCATAAATAGACATAAAAGACTTGGTTGTTTCCCTAAAGTAGATAAAGATCATATCTATACTACTTTAAAAAGCATTGGCCTCAAGAATAGGGTAATCAATTCTTGATATTAAATGAGTTGAAAAGAAGTAATTTAAAGATATTCAATGCATTCGATTCTCTCTCATTAAATCCAACATTCAAGTTATTAACTTGCATTTATGTTCATTGAATCATATATTTAAGTCAATTTTGTTTCTTCTTATCATTAAGTTCTATTAATTAAATCCATATTTAATAAATTAATAATTCCAATAACATAAAAGCTTATACTTTTAAAATCTACCTAGCAAAAATAGTGTTTTCATCTAGGTGGTGGTAAGAAATTAAATCATTGTGGATCAAATGGGTTAATCCATATTGCCAAGATTAAATAATAAAATTGAAAATAGATAAAATGAAAAAATAGAAATTAAAAAATTGGAAACATTTTAACATACATATTAAACAATAATAACCATGATAAATAAGAAATATTTTTATTAATGATGGAAATGGAATATAAAATTTAAAACCAATTGGAAAATAAAAATATTTTCCTATTCTCTCTCATTAAATCCTATATTTAAGATACATTTTTCTCATCATTAAATTCTTGTAATTAAATCCACAATATTAATTTTAATAGTATAAAACTAAATATTTTGAAAAGTAATTTGAAAGCAAAACCATTTTCTTCTCTCACTGTGGTGGGTGAGCAATTCGACCATTTGGGGTCAAATAGATTAATAAATAATGCCATAATTAAATAATAAAAAATAAAATAAATAATTATGAAATGTAAGAAGTATTTTTATTAATGATGAAAATGGAATGCTAAATTCAAAATCTACCTAGAAATGAAATGATATCATAGTCAAATAATAAAATTTTTAATAATAGAAAATACAAAGAGTCACAAAAAAAAAGATAGAGAAAATTCTAGGCACATATCTAATGTTATCTATTTATAAAAAATAAAATATTGGGTACATTTCTAATATTGTGCATTCATTATATTGAACAAAAATAAGTTTTATATATAAGAAATAATTTTATCAATGATGGAGATGTAATACAAAATTTAATGTTAACCTAGAAATCAAACAATTTTTATTTTTAGATGGTGTGTTAGTGGTTTGAATCAAATGATACCATAGACAGAAAAATTAAGTGTGATAAGGAAAAAATATTTTATATAATGTAAATGAAATATATAATTTAAAGAGAAAATTATAGTCAAAGTCAATTGTACATTTAAAATTAGATTGTAGGTTGGTCCAGAAACCAATAAAACTCTGACAAGTGACTCTACATTTCAAATTATAAAACCCCCGCCGTGTCATTGAAGGCTTATGTGGTTGTTGCCAACATGGTACTCTTAGTCCATGTTGGACATAGCAAAAAACCTATACCGAAATAGGTTTTCAATTTCTCTCTCACTCCCTTTGTCTCTCAATCTCCCTCCCTTCTCTCTCACTCTCACAGTCATCTCTTGATCTCCTGCCCCCTTCATCTCTCCCACTCTCTCAGCTTCGGTCTGTAGTCAAATCAAACTCTCTTTCTCTCTCTCTCTCTGAACCATGATGATTTTCACGCCTCCATTATTGAGGTGTTGTACTGATATCCCTTACATAAAATTTACTTGTTATTCGCCTCGCAGGAACTAGGCTTTCAGCTGCAACACTTTTGAAGCAAACAGGGTTTTTAGAGTTTTCGGAGTATGTTTCAGAGATTTGAAAGAATAACAAAATGCTTTAGTGGCAGCACTGGTGTACCCTTATGATCAGTGCGTCAGTGAGTACTCTTATGTCGTAGTCGGATATGCTGTCCCAAAGAAGAGACAATGCATCTTGATTTTTATTCTCTGAGATTTTTTGTCCATAGAAGTTCTTGCTTTTATCTCTTGTGTAGTGAGATAATCACAATAGTACTTTGTTAAGCGTGCAAAATGTCCTATATAAGTCCTTGCTTAGTGTGCCCATGAAGTTCTTTAGGGATCAAAAAGAATTTGTTTCAGCTGAACCTTCATTTCATGTCATCTGCGTAGCATGAATGCTTTAAAAAGAAACTTCTTAATGGAATTACTCCCTTTGTTTGTGTAATATTGATTTCTCTGCATTTCCTTTTGACACCAATACTTTTGATCAGGTCAATTTGCATCTGTAACTAGAAAAGCAAATTTGCAAGTTCCTTACAGTCGTCATTTCCAGATATAGAAACATGAAATTTAATTACTGAAATATTTCAATCTGTATCTACTGATTAAGAAATGACAATTAGCTTCAATATCTAGATATAGGAATACGAAATTTAATTAACATAGCCTAATGGTAAGAGTGGTTATCTTTCACATAGGTGTTCTATGTTCAAATCACATCATTTGCACATAATTTTTACATGGGGTTACAATCATTTGGGTTACTATTTTTAATTATAGTTAATGCTTTTGAATTTAAATGGAAGGACAATCAGAATTAATGAGATAATGACACTTAGACATGCTTTTGAATTTAATTATAGTTAATGCTTCTCTATCTAGCATATCATTTCCAGAACATCTCTATCTAGATCCCCTTGTTTCTACTTTCTAGAGAAAGATCATTTTATATTTCTCAGATTTTTCATTAATAAAGCTTGTTGATCTGGTTATTGATAAAAAAAAGGGTTATATGCTTTCAAGATGCTTAATTAATGGATCTAAGCCCTTTGGGTTTGGGGAAGCCCTTGATAATTTGGCCCACTGTAGAAGATGTCAGATGCTCTTTGGAGGTTAGAAAATCAGCTTTACCATTGCTGATATCTGTAATTCATTTTAATCAATATGCTTTGGCTACTCCTGTAGACTTTGACATTTTTTTACATTATACCATCTAGTACTCGACACATTGTTTGGCTTATTATTTAATTGTTAGTTGTTTAAAGCTTTAGAGCTATACCAAAAGAAAATTTGTTAAAAAGATGGGAGCAAAAATGTCAAGTTACAGGCCCACCCCAATACTCCTCATTCTAGCAACACTTGTGTGCCGTTGATGTAAATATGAATAAAATGCCCAATGTCAACTTCCAAGAGTTTTTTGAGAAGAGCGTAGGAAAACCTTCAAGAGTTTCCAAGTGTGGTTCGAATAAAGGATCTAGGGTGTTCTTGTCATCGTAATGGATCAAGATATATGTTGCAGGAAAACCTCCCCTGGCTGTTTTGATGGTCTTTACAAGTTTTTGAAGCATTGGTCATTTGAAAAACTAGTAATGTATATCAGCTCACCGGAACTTAAGTACAAGTGCAAATTAGATGATCAGAATTGATTGTATTGAATTCTTGTTTCAATTAATGAAATGCTTTTTCTATTAAAAAATCAATATGCACCATGCATTGCTTTAGGTTTCAGTAGGTGTCAAMTGATCTTCTTATTAAAAAAATTAAACAAACCACCACCTTTGGCATTGGTGGCGGTTTATTCAACATCTATGCCGACGGTCTGAACCGCCACTTTTGATGAAATAAAACATTTATGGTCGCGATTTAATTAGATGACAATTCAATCTAAGTTGGGCAGTTAAAACTGTCGGATTTGATTGCACAATTCAATCTAAGTGGCGGTTCATGAAAATGACAAATGAATCTCTAAGTCAGCGGTTAAGGCTGCCTGTCCCAGTAGTTTGGACCGCCGCCGTGCATTATATAAGCCAACGGTGCTCTAAACACCCGCCAACAAATGAATGGTTGGATCGGGTCCCTAGGACGGCGGTCTTTGTCTTCTAGACCGGAGTTCACGACCTAGGGTGACACAACCATAAAAGGCGGCCATTGAACCACCGGCTCATGTCTATGCTGGCGGTTTATCTAACGCCAGCCTAGCTCGTTTTTCTTGTAGTGGTACCTATAATAGGTAAGTATTAAAATGGGTAAAAGTTTCTCCCCGGTGGAAAAATTACATATCCACCACCTAGGAGAAGGGTAAGTTTTAYCCAAKAAAGTAAGGGTAACTTTACCATGGGACCCACTGCAAAAAAGAACATGAGAAAGTTGGTCAATGCAAAAAAGTTATCCATTGACCAACTTTCTCATGCATATTTATTTGCAAATGGATGGAATTTAGGAGAATTTGTTTTCCAAATTTCTTAAACTATTCTTACGATTTAATTAATTAACTAATTTTACCTTTACTATTTATATATTATCTTAAAATAACAATTTACATTGTCATTAAGTGCTATCAAAAAAATAAAATATCGAATATGTTCTCCACTATTCCTTAAAGAAGATGGTAAGTAGATTGCTACTCCACCTCCGCTCAATTTTCCGTCTCTGTCTCCATCTACATCCTTCTTGTCGTCTCTCACCTGAGTCCACACTTAGTGTTTACCAACTTCGCTATTCTGGTGGTGGTCTCCACTAGGCTAGACTATGAACATGGCACCGTAGTTCAGTCGAATCTCACTTGTGTATCATAAGATAGAACTCCAAATACCTATGTTCGTTCGAAATGTTTCAGGCTCCAAACACACCCTCAATCTTATATTAGACGAAGTGAGCAAAATATTAAAAGAATAAAGTTCGGAGTTGACTTGAGAAAATAGATCAAGAGGGCCCTTACCTTGCACTCAACGATGGGCTTAACGGTACCTTCAACGCTTTGCACGCCAGCTTTCAAAGGATTAGAATTTTCCTCCCTTTTCCACAGTCATCATTCCGCTCCCTTTAGCAATTAATAGTCAACTACCTTTGTAATTTCGATAAAAAAAATTCTTTTCGTGTAAAATATCTCCTTCTTTTTTTTTTTCCCTTCTCTATTCATCACCGTTCTCTACATATTAATCAATCAAACTCGAGAAGACAAACTCTGTACAGACAAAAGATCAAAATATGGCATTACTTCACTTCAACACCCACTTTACCACCACCAACAGCAACAATTGTAAATTCAACTGATGCTATCCGATTTGAGGTGGCCCGACTTGAGGATACAACCAGATAGTCTTTCCAATTGGACAAGGTCGAGGTGGAAGGATGAAGTCATGCGTTAAAGAGATCAGCGATCACAAAAAGAGTTCTAAGGTCCTCGGCCGAGGAACTTCAGGTTCTTTGAGCTGGCTGGTGTAGAGTGGACCAGTTCAATGGGTAGACCAGGTGAGACAACACTCGTACAATCTCTATTATGGGTTAATAGATGTGTCATTCCATCTTCCCAATGGCACGTGCATGCAAAGTGCCGCACTAAAACGACGTTGTTGATCTGGACTGTTGATTGCCTTTATAAAAGGGGAATAGGCGAGCCATTTCACTTTGTCATTTGGAGAGTGTCTGCGCCTTTGATTCTGGTTGATGTCTCATATTTTTTCAATGCTTAGTGTTTCAGGTGTCTTGATCTCCTTTTTTCCTTGATAAGATGTCTTCCACTACATCTTCCCTTTCTTCTCTTTTTACTAGGTACACCTCGGGGAGTGAGAGCAAGGGTAGTCCTCGGCGTGAGGTGATTGAGGTTAGAGCACTGAAGACAAGGTTGATGAAGGAGGCTATATCGGGGTTCAGGGAGTTGATAATCAAGAGGCCGGCACTGACGAGGCTGTCGAAGCCAAGGTAGAGTCAAAAGGGCAAGCCCATTATAGAAGATTTGGAAAGCGGTTTGCCTTGGCTCTATGTAGCCTTTCATTGGCCAATATGGCCCAAATCCGGGAAGTGTATCGCACACTAAAAGAGTTTGAGCTAAGATGTTCGAGGATAGGTGAGAGGGCCACTTTGGCTTGACCTTGGGAGATTTGTGTGTATGTCCATAGCTTGACTGCTGGCCTTAGGTTTCCTCTAGATCCCAGGGTAATGATTGTACTAAGGTGGTATCAGGTCCTTCCCGCTCAATTGATGTCGAACTCATTTCGATACCTGGTTGGACTACTCTGCTACTACACTCTCAAAGATATCGAGATTGCCCTACCAATGTTTAGGTACTTCCTCCACCTGAAGAAGTACAAATAGGGTTACTACTACTTGTCAGCTAAGCCAAGACCAAGGTGCTTGTCGGGGCTCCCTCTTCCATCAAACACTAAAAAGAGGGCTTCTTTATTGTAAAGCGCCAAGGAGATTGGTCATTCCCYCATACCCCATCCATTCTAAGGACTAAGATAAGGGTCCTTCCCGAGCCAAGCTATCAAAGGAAGAGGTGGTTGCCATAAGGAGGATAGTGTGGGTACACATTGTCTTGGATGTTAACCCTTGTTGGGTTGATGTGTCCATCGACCGACCAGTCTCAGTCTAGTTCATAGAYTGCATGGTTCCTTGTCGATGAACCACTTTCCATTTCTTTGATAGGTTTTGATTGACGTGATGATTTGCGCAGATCTTGATACCGGAGAGCATCACACCAAGGGCAAGCTGCTCGATCACCCCCACGGTCTCAAGGGTCTCGAGACCCCTTGACAAAGGGCTAATCGTCGATTTTTGCTCCTTCCCCATTTCCAAGCTCGATATGCCGAGCTGTTAATGTAGTTCTGGATTCATTTTTATTGTATGTACAGCTCAAGATTTCATGCTTCTGTTTTGTACAACTCAGTTGTTTAATGAAATGTTCTTTTTGCATCTGTGTTYCCCTCCTTAGTATTTATTTTGCAACTGCAGAGAAGATTTTTACTACACCACTTTGGGTCATCCTAACCGAAGCACTTCCAAGCTCTCACTGGGAGTTCGGTGGTGCTTAGTCATGCGGAGTATAACTAACCCCAATTCGGGTTGCATTGGCTAGGGTGCTTCTGAGCCCTCACCGCCACGGGGAGGGGCTTGATGGTGCTCGGTCCCACGGAGCTCATGCTCCTTGAAGAGGCTAGCCGTGATGCTTGGCTAGCTCTACTCCGGCTTTGGGCTAGATGGTTTTAAAAAGTTTGATTGCTGCCCTGTCCGACAAGGACGTCATTCCTGTTGAGCTCAATTGGGCTGGTTTGGCGTGGGGCCTTGGCCATTTTAGGTCAATCAAAATTCGTTCGAGCTCAACTTGGTTGTCTCATGGCATGATTTTGTATGTATAGAACTCTTGTGTCATCGACCGTTAAAGTTCAATCCAGCAATATGAGTGGTGGTGTACCGAGGTCCTCGGCCGTTAGAGTTCAGCTAGGCGATGTGTGTAGTGTTTACACACTTGTGGTAGAAAAAGGGATCATTTATTTATTCTTGAGCATTTGTACAAGAATTTGATGGCACAAATCACTGATAATAGATTCTTAGGCTCCTGGCATTCTAGATCCTTGGTACGAGTCTTCCATTGAGGTCCTCTATCTTATACGAGCTCAGTCCGAGAACCCTAGTCACTCTATATGGGCCTTCCCAGTTCAGACCAAGCTTTCCCTCTCTAGGCTCGAACACGATGACTTTGCGGAGGACAAGGTCACCTGTCTTGAACTTCCTGCGGTGAACCTTGGCATCGTAGTACTTGGCCATCTTCTMTTAATATGCCGCCATCCTATTCAATCTTAAGGAAATCTATGGGAGGACAAAGTTGTACACCGAAGAGATCTGCTATCATAGAAAGAGTTAGAGGCCTGAGGAGTTGATCCTTGGGTAGGCACTCTGACACTTAAGTCAATAATTTAACGGGATTGGTCGGGACAAGTAGATCAGAAAAATGTCAGTTCCGAGCCAAGGAGGTGATATGACAAGGGTGCTGAATAATTGGAGATTCAAAAGTCCTTTACCTTGAATAGAGTGTGCCTATTTATAGTCGAGCATCTCAGGATTAGGCTTTCGGGGTTATTGGAATGAAATTATCCGCCAAGGTCTTCGGGAGATTGCCCTTTGCTAGGCGGAATTTGCTTCCTTATTTGTGTGAAACACTCTTTTTCATCGTG
>NW_010729252.1:856339-871761 GCF_000365185.1 Nelumbo nucifera
AGATGGTTTATTTTATTATTCTTTTACTTTGTATTATTAATTTTAAATATATTATAAATATTGATTATATTTAAATAGAATTAAATTGTATTTTAGTTTTTAATTTATGAACTACTAATTTTTATTAATTTCCTAAGTTTTAAAGTAATATTTATATATTATTATTGTTATTATTATTATTATTATTATTATTATTATTATTATTATTATTATTATTATTATTATTTTATATATTTATTATATAAATTTAAAATATGTTGTATTGTGTATCACATGTTATGGGTTTCTAAATGAATCGAAACCATTTTCGAAAATGCGTCAAGGCCTCTATTTTTTTGYGTAAAAAGCACAACTTGAATTAGCATTGTTGGATCAGATATCACCACGAGTTATTTGCATATCAAGCTCCAAACTTGCTAGAGAGCCATTCAACAAAGATGGAAGTGAGCAATGTAAGCTAATTTTACAATACATGGATTTGGCACAAGTTTAGTGTGATTTTTTAGGCAACAAATCGGTCCAAATCAAAACCCAATAGTATAAAGATTTAACCCAAACCCTAAAAGACCCAATTTCTATGCTATAATCCCTATGTATCTGCCACCCGAAAACATTTTGTCCCAGCAAGTAGATACACTTGAGTCGGTGACGATCACCGTTTATGAACATTTGGAAACACTTCCAAATAGGTACCACTGGTTGTGGTTCAGATGCCATGATCAACTTAAAGACAAGAATWGGGAAAGAGGAAAAGAGGAGGCCGCCAAAAGAATATCAACGAATGTAAATCCTTGAAACCAAATTCTACTAGCCTAGAAAGGTTAAAAGGAGAAAATTGGGTTTTAAAAAGTTATAGCAATCACGCAAATGGAATGTGACAGATTTTATAGAATTAGTCAATTGTTAGAATGTAAAGGAAAGGTATTTTAAGGCCCTGTTCGCTTTTCGGTAAGTTATTTATCCGAGTAAATACATTTACTTAGATAAGTGTTTCCTAGGAAAGACTTAAACAGGGAAATACATTTACCCATTTTCTTTTATTTCCCAAGTAAATAAGGCAATGACCATTTTAGCCATAAAATTCAATTATTAAAATTGGCATTTTTGTACCATTCAAGTGTTGGCAACTTTCCCCAAATGGGAAAGTTATTTACCCACCTAGGAAATACCCAAGAAAATAAACTTTTCCTGTTCCCCACATAAATTCTAAAAAAGAACATGTGTTTATTGGTTTGACCAACTTTCCTCCCTCTCAAAATCCAAAACAAGAACACCCCCTAAACGATTTTGCAAACAGTAGGGGTGTATAAGCCCATTTGGTGGAACCGAAGCCTGTATCCTCTAGAGTCTAGAACGGTGATGGCTAAATATCAGTTCTTTTAAACATGAAAATTGAGTAATTAATAATGGTAAATATCTTATTTGGTAATGTTTGGATCATTATTCTTTCGCCCATTTTTTCTGTGTAAATCAAAGTTTTAAGACTCGAATCCAATACAAAACCGAAATGCTTGTCAAGTCATGGGTCAAACATTTCTAACTTTCTCAGTGTAGAAAAAACCCCATACAGGCTTGGCTCAAGCGAATCTGTGATTTGTGACTTCCACCTAGGAGTTCAGTCTGCAATTAGGCTCAAGTGAGTTCAAATGCAARCGAGTCTGGAGTCTTGCGAAATTGAACCTACGTGTGCTTGTCCGGAAAACCTACGTGTGCTTGTCCGGAAAACCTACGTGTCAATTATTAATTAGATGCAAAATTGAACCAGGAGAATAAAGGTTGTATGAAATACAAAAGAGGGGGAAAATGATTCACGCAAAATGGATTCAGTCTAACATAAAGTTGCGTAGACATGGTAGCCTTTGAACATAACTGTTGTTATTTCCTTACTATTTTTTCTTTTTGGTGCAAATAAATGCCAAAGTTTCAGATCTTTGAGAGGTCAAATACATATATATGCATTATGTCCCATCTAGGTATGAAATACAAAAGGTCTTCGTATTTGTATAATTTTCAGGAAATTGACAAATCACAAATGAGAGAAATTGACTAATCACATTTGCATGACAAGGCAAAACAAATTGTTCAGTTAATATCTGCAGTTGTAGGAGCTGAAATTTGAAGAGGTAGTTGAGCTCATAACCCTTCATGATTGGGAGACATGCCACGCAGAAATTCTTAGAGCAACTTAGGAGAACCAACACTGGTATCATCATCTGGCTTAAAGTCTAAATTCAACTCTCTAAAATTGCAAATGGGAGGAAAGAGTATCCCATTGAATTGGAAACTTGTGAACCATGCTCCTGATCTTCATCCAACTAACAACAGTTGCATAAACTCATTTACTAGCACCCCACAAATACTAATGTATCAGAGTCATGTCATGACCATGATCTAAAAGAAATGTGTCCAAAAAATAATGGTCCATTGTTGCTGCTTGCTTCTCTATGCATTTTCTTTCGTCATGTAAATATGCTTCATTGGCTATATTGAACTCCTTTGGATAATTCTTCTTCTTTGACGATGTCTCCTATTGAGGACATGATATGTTTGGTGGTGTTGCCAAGACCTTTCCGGTTGCCAAGATCCCCTTTGCCTTTCTTGATGGTTGCCTTAGAACTTATGTTCCTTCCATCAACAACAAGCCCTAGAAAATAAATTTTCAATGTAGTTATGTATAATCAAATTCATCATGTTGACAATATAAAATGAAACCAATAAAGACAATGTTGTGATACCTTTATGGCGAATGCCCGTATTTTCATCTTGAAGGATCAACTAACTACCTTTGAGCTCATGTGATTGCCATCAGTAATGATTTCGCTTTTATTGTCACTCAACAGATTCTGCACTCTGCAGCATGTTATCAATACAAGGATAAATTACCAATAACTATGAAAGAGCTTAGTTTACCTTGGCAAGTTTGAGACTGATTGTTGCTTTCGAGTGATGAAAGAGTAAAAGTTCAGTGAAGATGAAAATGGATTTTATGTTAACTGAATTTTTTCTTGAGTTTAGCATATTATGCATGACACGATTCACAAATTAAGAACCATTTATCAACACTTCCAATACAAACTAAACTTAGATACATATAGTCACATTCACACACTTCCAATACAGACTAAACAGGCACATATACAGATTTATGTAGCCAATTCCATATAATTGGGACAAATATCTCTTGAGTTCAGTTGAGATGAGTAATATATAGTTGGCAAAAATGCTAGATTGAAAAAGGATTCCAGGAACACAATATGTCATTCTTATAAATCTCCAAAAGCATTCTGGAAAATATTGAATAGTTAGAGACCACCATACTTGAGTAAACTTAGGCCAATTTAGGCCATTCATTCCCTCGTACATATAATATACACTTTTCTTCAGCATCCCCTCCTTTAAAGTAAACTAGTGACTTTCCCTCGCTCTACTATACTATGAGATTTATCATTCCTTCCCTTGATACATCAAAGTCTTGAGTCTAACATGTCTAAGGAGTTCACTGTAACTTATGAGTTTAAATCTCTTGCAACCTTAACAGGCGTTGAATTTAACAGACTCCAAAGAGAAATGCCCAACAGAACCTGACTAAATTCACTTTACCTAAACACTGAAACTACAAAGACAAATAGAGAGCAATAACTTGCACTTGTTACATCATGAGACAAATTCCACATTCTCACTTTGATTCCCTTCACACAATTTTAGAGCAYTAAGAAGTCACATTCAACAAGCTTTTTTTCATTCATGCATCTAAAACAATCTAGGCAACAGTAGGAAAGGAAAAGCTTACTTATTTGTTAAACCAATTAGGACAAGAATAAGCCACAGGACTCTCTTAAAACACATATGTCCTACACGTGCCCCAGATGAACTTGAATTTCCAAAAGAATAGCCATAAGAAAGTTTCTGCTTGGTCTAGATCAAGAATGGCCCTTACAACCAGTTGAAACACTAAAGTTTTATACCATCAGGAACAAGTAATCTCGACTATTAGTTGCATACAAGAAAATCTTGATTTCATCAAGAGCCATCTTCAAAATCTTTTGCCCATCTTCTTCAACATGTTGTTCTTTGTTATCACACGGATAATGACCCTAAAAACATTAAAATAGCATCAAACTATAAAATAATATTTCACATAAAAATCACGCATGTTTATATAATAATATGATATATATGATATATATGATATATATAATAATATATAATACATTAATATATATAAATTTTAAGATTTTTTCAATTTTTTATCTATTTTGTAAACTTATTTTAAAATTTCCATTATATTTTTCGATTTTTTTTAATATGACTCTCAAGGCCAGGCTTGACCCGCTTGGGCTCATGCCGTGCTTGACCTCTAAAGTATCCTAGAAGAGGCAAGCATGGCCCAACATGGCCTATGGACCAGCATGGCACGGCCCACCAAGAACGGGCAATAGGCAAAGTCGTATCAAGCTAGCCCTACACAATCCAATTTACACATGTATGCAAGAAACCAACTAGATCACTAAAGAATCTTCCTTCTACACCATGATCCCCCACAAGACTGTACAATAACAACTCAGCTACAAAACTAGCTACCCTTTGTACAAATTCAATTGACTCAAAAGGGTTCAGATTTCAGAAGAGTTGTATCACCCCTAATGAAAATCTAGCTTCATGTCCAATAGAATCGTCAAATGTCATCTATTTCCTTGTTTCGAATCATGTTCGACAGCAACCAATTTCTTGGAATCAATTCCCAAGATGGCTGAAGCTACATTGTTAGATACATATAAAAAAGGAGATAAGTCACATGTTCATGTCCAAGGATATATGTCAAATACATATATCCAATTCCAATGATCCCTTTAATGCTCAATTGCTCACTACATATATAATGGCAATTAGTAATTCTCTCCACAACTCAATCCGATATGACATCTCTGGAAGCACCAACATAATTGGATCAATGAAAAACTTCCATCATGTTTTAACATATTCAACAAGCCATAGGTATGATTTCTTCTAGAAGATAGTTTATAGGTTTCTTAGGCTGTTTCCCAACCTCGGGCTAGGAGATGAACGGGATAGTATCCCTCTTATGCAAGCTTAAATTTACAAAACTGGGAGTTGAAGGAGATAGTAGCTCTCTCTCTCTCTCATGTCCAATCTCCAAGGCGGCTGTCCAACCTTGAGTGTGCCAGACAAAAAGGATTTAAAAGTGGAAAATTGATACTTCTTTTCTCTACTTTTTCACAATACAATCTTAAAGACAAATGAATACAATTAAAGCCACAAGTATTCATTTATAATGAACACCACTTGAACTCTCTCTTTCTCCAACACCATAAAAACCAAAGATCTCCAACAACAATGCCAAGAAAGTTGAGCCAAACATATTTAATGCTAGAACCTTTGTTGAATCTAAACAACAAAACCCCAAAATTAATTTGATGAGCTACTAGCTACAAGGGCCTAATTTTTAAAGATGTTCAAAAATCTTTGCATATTGTGAATTTGAAAAGCGAAACAGATCTATGCTTTTTAATTAGTGTAGAATACAATAATTGGAAGATTTTTATAATGATTTTCTTAACAATTTAATAGGAAGTTCAATGAGCATATAATAAAATTAACTGTAAATACATATCAATAAGAACATATCAAAGAACATATAATAAACCTTTTGGATTGGACTGGCAACCCAACCTACAATRGCACAACTTTAATACGTATCAATAAGAGCATTCACATCTAAAACATCTTCAATATATCCAACGATTTCATATCTGAACATGTAATAAACTTAACTATCAAGTTGCAAATTCATTTGAATTGTTCACTTCGTTAACTGGTCAAGGTTTGATAAACCATTTTTTATTATTAAGATTTAAAATCATGAAAGACTTCTAGGTATGTATTGCAATAAACTAATGACCCACAAACTACAGATCAAATTTAATTGGAAGTCACTGGTTTAAGGTTGTATTTGGTTTGTAGGAAGATTTTGGTGGGATTGGAAAGGATGGGATTGGATAGGAAAAGGAAATGGGTGGAAATTTTTCATGTTCCATTTTTTTGTTTCAAAAGGGAAAATAGTGGAAAAACCAACCCTAGTTTAATAATGAAATAATACAAGGTTATTAAATAATTATCTAATTAATTAATACAATATTCATAACCCATAAATAAATGATTAATTATTTCATAACATATTAAAAAATAATTTAATAAAAAATTAATAAATAACATTAAATAAAAATATTCAATAATAATTTCGTAGGTAATTAATAATTAAAAAWTTATTTTATAATTAATAATTTAATTAAAATATGTTATACTAAATAATTCAATAATGAAAACAAATTTAATAATTTATGAATAAATTCTATTAAAATATTCAACTTATTAATTCATTAATAGGTATTAATAAAATATAATTTTAATAATAACTTATAAACTAAAAAATTGTAAAATGTTAATTAATTAAAATAATTAACTAACTTCTTATGGATTTTAAATAATTAATATCTAATTAATAATGGAAAACTAAATAATAAAAACATATTATGAATTACTTAATAATTAACAAAAAAGTTAATAATTATTTAACTAAGTAATTAATGAATAAATAAATAAGGATTTTATTATTCTAATTAGTGATTCAACAAAAATTTTAAATAATTAACAATAATAAATAGTAAAAATAATATTATTAATTAATTCATAGTAAATATTAACAAAATATATTTTAAAATACTAATTATTAATGATAAATAATTAGAAAATTATCAATATTTAATAATTGCAATATTATTTCATTAAAATATTAATAAATAATAATTAACAATAATAAAATACTACTAATTAATTAATTAAAATTTTCTACTAGGGTTTATTTTCCCTTTTGCAACCAAGAAATGGAACGTGAAAATTTTCCTCCTAGTTTCCCTTTCCATATCATCCTATCTTTTCCCATCCTGCCAAAATCTTCCCACAAACCAAAGATAGACTTAAATCATAGTTTTCCAATGAAATTTCATCTATAATTGGTGGCTCATTAGAGAATTTACATACATATTAGTTTTTCATGATTTCAAATTTTAATAATAACAAAATGGTCAACCAAACCTTGAGCAGATAATCAAGTGAACAACTTGAATAAATTTGCAATTTGACAGTTAAGCTTATTACATGCACTGATATGAAATCATTAAATATATTGAAGAAGTTTAGTTGTGAATGCTCTTATTGATATGTATTTAAGTTGTGCTGATGTAAGTCGGGTCACTATTTTAATCCAAAAAGTTTATTCATGTTCATTRATGTGCTCTTAACGATATGTATTGACAATTAAGTTTATTATACGTTCATTGAACTTCCTAYTAAATTGTTAAAAGAACCATTATAAAATCTTTCAATTATTGTATTCCACATTAATTGCAAAGCATGTATATGTCATGCCTATCAAAGTCCCAATAAGCAAAAAAAGATTGTTGAACATCTTAAAAAATTAGTCCCTTGTAAATAATAGCACATCAAGTCAACTTTGGATATTTGTTGTTTTGGACAGCAAAGGTTYTAGCATTAAATATTTTTTGCTCAACTTTCGTGACCTTATTCTTAGAAATCTCTGTTATTTATGGTGTTGGAGAGAGCGAGAGAATTCAAGTGGTGTTCATTATAACTAATTAGTTGTGGCTTCAATTGTATTCATTCGTCTTTAAGACTATCTTGTGAAAAAGTAGAGAAGAGAAGCATCAATTTTCAACTTTCAAATCCTTTTGCCTAGCACACCAAAGTTGGGCGACAGCATTGGAGATTAGATACGAGAGTTGTTATCTCCTTCAACTCCCAGTTTTGTAAGTTCAACCTTGGATAWGAGGGCTGCTATCTCCTTCAACTCCTAGTTCGAGGTTAGATAGTAGCCTTAAAACCTATAGACTATCCTCTAGAAGAAATCGCACCCATGGTCTGTTGAATATGTTGAAACATAATGAAATCTTAGCATTGGTCCAATTGTGTTGGTGCTCCTAGAGATTTCGTATCGAACTAAGTTGTGTGTAGAGACAATTACTAATTGTCATTATATATGTAGTGAGCATCAAAGGGATCCTTGGACATGGTTGTAGAGACCTCAACCTTCAAAGGCACCCTTGGACATGAACATGTGTGAACATGTGACTTATCTCCYTTTTTATATGTATTCGACAATGACTTAAATGTAATTGAGTATAGTGCAGTTTCAGTCATCTAGAGAACCGATTCCAAAAAATTAGTTGCTGCTAAATGTGATTCTATTTTTGAGAAACAAGAAACAAATGATTGTGCCAAGCACATTTGGTGATTCTCTGGATGAAAATTCTCAAAATCCACTCTTTTCTAAAAAGATTTTGAGAATGAGGTCCTAGAATTGATGCCAAACAGAGCCTAATTGGCTGGTGCACTCAAAGATACAAAAAGATTGAATAAACAATCAACTAACCACAAAACACTAACAACTAGAAAGATGTAATTACAAAATATCAAGCTAGCTAGCTAAATTGTTTTTTTTTTCTCAATAGCTAGCTAAATTGATAAACTTCTAGAGTTGTTTTATTTTTTTCATTATGTCAATATCCTACCAAGGAATACCACATTTTGTACAAATGTAGAAAGTAACTAGAAAGCCTGAAGTTTTTTTTTTTTTTTTTAATTCCTATTAGAGTCAGCTATGTGAATCCTATGCTGCCATTCCATTCTGTTGAATGCTATATCCATTGATAAGTAATGGGCCCTTAAATGATTTGTCCCTACTTCAACTCGTATCTTTATCCCTAGCTCGTCTAGCCCGTAGAACTTGTAACAAAGCACTTCTTATAGATTTTGTAGGTCTTCTTTGCACATAACAAACCTTCTTATTCTACTTTCCCTCATTTTATTACCTATTGAAACTACCCCTAGAATCAACATGTTACCTTGGCTTCCCAACATTGCTCATTTTAAATTTTCCTTTTAATTGAAGTGGCATAATCTTATCATATAAGACTCCAACGCACCCCCTCTATCTTGTCCATCCTGCTCTCATATTTGTATATGCTAAGTTTGAAACTTGTATAAGTGACCATGCAATATATGCTAAGTTATATTTTGAATGGACCCAAGCCCAAGATAGTGTAAAATATTCAGTTTGGGTACCCAAGTTGCACCCCTAGTATATGCCTACCATACCAATGTCAAACAGAATACTTATTAGATACAACACCATAAATTGCATGATCACTTATACATCGCTCCGGATATAGTGCATTTGAATAAGTGATTTCTCTTCAAGTCCAGTTCAAATGCTGCCATTTCAAAAGTGATTAACCACCAACCGTTTCTTCTCCTATGCTTCTTGTTTCTCTTTCCTATTTTACTCTCCTTGGTTAAAAACAAAAAGCATCACCTGGAATAAAGTCAGATAACCAGTTTTAACTCGTTTCAGAACCTTTAAATTTCCCTCCATATTCTCCAAACCACCACCACCATCCTCTATTTCAATGAGCATCTAGACTTTTAATCTGGAGCCCATTGCAGCTCAAACCAACTCCTTCATGATTCCTAGGATAAGGAGACAATAGAGGAGAAATCAGGAGTTGTCACGTGGAAGAGATACATTAAGGACAAGAGAGTACAAAGTAATGCTGAGGACAAACTAGAGGAGACCAACAAGATTTTTGACATGGAATAGAAAAGCATAGGAGAAACTTTTGTGGTAGCTCCCACCTTGTTGAAGTACTCTCCCCATTCCCACAATCTCCTTTTCAAAATGACTATTGAAACCTTTGCTATGAAAACCAGCAAACCAGAACCAAAGATAATAAATTGTGAAGGTATGAAGAAGCAAAAAAAAATGTAAGCAACATAGAAAGAAAAGCTTGTAAGTAAATGCCTGCACTGTGTAGGAGAAACGATTCTCCTTTTCTGAAATCCTACATGAACTCATGCGGCTTCAATTCCGAAATCTGACTTTTGTGATTGCTGAACTTCCATTAATGAACTTTTTCCATGGTTTCTGTTGATGATGTTGTATTTGTGTGGTAATGGAATTTAAAATTCCTCAAGAGCTACAGGCTTATAGTCTTTGACGAGAACCACAATTCAAGATAACTTGACTGGTTTTCTGTCTGAGGTGCTAAAATCAAGGGAAAACCTCACTGAAACCCACCTCAGAAATTTTAACTCCACCGTTAACCAAGAGGAAAACAGTTTTGGTTTGTTTGCTATGGTTATTTGGTGTGGACTTGTTATTCATTGGCTCTATTTTGCGTATTGTTTCCAAAAGAGGGTAGCAAAGGTTTTACATTTCAGATTTCAGTTGAGTCCCGTCTTAAAAAGAAGAATTTTTAATTTTTAAATGATAAAAATCTTTTAAGTGAAATGGAAAAGCAGGTGAAGTGATTTTTACTTTTTACATGCCATTACTCATTAGGTCATTTGGGCTAAAAGGAAAACCCCTTCAAGTTCAAAAGCATTAAATCTGGACTCTTTCTAGATGTACTCTATAATTAAAACTTCTAGAACATACAAAATGGTATGTTTTAACAGATTATACTACAAAAGAACTGTACATTTAAGATATCTAATTAAATTTGACAAGAAATAAGTCTTGAAAAATTATGTTTAACTTCAAAAACTTGATATAGAACCATGATATAAGCATATAGCATGAAATCAACACCCATATATGCAGCTGGAATTTTAGGAAATGGAGTCTTATCTCCATTTCCTTTATCTGTCTCTATTGTCTTTATCTGGGAATCAATAGGTTGATCCAGAAAAAATAAGGTTAGTCCAGAAAAATCAGTCATGTAAAAGCACTACCAATAAAGCCACCAAGATCCGAGGGGAAAAGAAAAAAAAAAAAAAAAAGTTATCAGATCCCATTATCTAAATTCCACTCAAGTGGTGGGATGTGTGTGTGTGTGTATATATATTCTCTGTTTCATAATAATTTTTTTCCAAAGTTACCAATCCAAAAAAAGAAAAAAATGACAATGGTATTTCAATGGATTCCAAGGATGCAAATTGGATGACTGATTCTTTAGCTAAACAAGGGGTATATAGGGGGCAAGTACTGGGCTCTGCTTGTAATTGCTGTTTTCTAGGGGTTTTTTACCCCTTTTCTTGGATCTTTATTGTACATATTTGTTTGTATTAATGAAATGAATTGAGCCCAAGACTGGCAACAATTGGGAGCAACATAATGAGTCAACACTTCCTATTTCTCATTAGGTTTCCTCCCATACTAAAAGACTTTTGTAAAAGAAAACCACAGAATTCTAAATAATACCCACCATTGCAAGGTACAAGGGCATCCTCGTAAACAGGTATACCAAATTGCATTGCCAATCACCAAAGCCAACAACAAAAGCCATAGGCGGTACAATAAACATTCTCCATAACAAATAATCCATGTATAAGCGCCTTTGAAATTGGAGATGGTTTTCTTATGCATTTTCAAACAGACAACACGCACTCAAAGATAAAACAAATAGAAACCAACAAAATTTTCCAATTTCTAAACCCACTTTGGCAGTTCAATTCTCTATAAATTCTTTGTTATAAATCATTCCTTACCGGCTACTCCTAAACACTAATCAAAGTGTCGATTATATCTCAACTCAAGAGTCACAGACAAAAGTAGCCAAGTACAAAATAAATCTCAAAACCAATAATATCACTGGACATGAATATCGGTATCACAAATACAAGCATCAAATTGCTATTTTCAACCTTTTCTCTAACCCAAATCAGAAATTGCAAAATACTCTATCTACTCGTCACTTGTCAGAAAGAAAACCCCTATCAAGACCAATGAAATCTTTGCATGTCCAAAACCCAACAACTAATATTAATTTTCTTACAGAATTTCATACGTTATGGTGAGACGAAATGTCCGAATCTGAAACCCAAATTGAAATTTAACTCAACGAGGGCACCGCGCTAGTTGCTAAATGTCTGCAACAATGTCTTCGTCCACTTGAAATCTACTTTGAAATTGAAAAATTCTTGGAAATCCATATGGACGTTTCCTTCAGATCTTAGATTTCCATCTCCAAACCCAAGAAATCTTTACAATGACCACAGACAACTCAAATAATACGAAGATTTGATGAATAAAAAAGCAAAAGAAAAAAAAAAAAAAAAGGAAAGGCGAAGACAACTAAGTTTCTTGGTTCTGGCCCTCTGGGCCTCTGCTTAGACTAGTGTCGCGACCAAAACCAAAAGCCCTAAATTTGTTCCAGGTTGGAGGCACAAAGGAAACTTTAATGAAGAATGAAAACATTACTTTCATTACACAATATTAAGAATGTTTTTACCAAAATTAATCGGAACTACAGAAGAAAAAATAATCACGAATAACAGAAAGGAAAAAAGGAAAAAAAAAGACTCACCGGTTTTCAGATTATCAAGCTGAATAATCTCTTCGGGTTGAACAAGCCTTCAGCACCAAAAGATCGAATCACGGGGGTAGAAACAGAGACTGAAGTCACGGTGATAAACCAGAGTGCGAGAGAGAGAGAGAGAGATTGTAGGAATAGAAATGGTATTTCGGATTGGGTTTTGAATGAAAATTCTAACGGTAGTTTCCTACAACATCTCACAGAAAATCCCTGCCTTTTATTGGGAACAWCTCCCGGTGATAGTGACAAAAATGATAAAGCATCATCGGGAGATGTTCTCATTGCACGGTGGGGATGTGCTGTGCGGCATTGTAGGAAACTATCGTGGAGATTGGTTTGAATTCGTCTTAACTAACTACTTTGCTTGCGAGTTAAATGAATTCCATATTTCCGTGTTCCAGCTCCGTTAAACTATCTTGGGGGCCGCCTCCCTCATCGAGGTTGACTACCACCCACTCGCTCAGTCGGCCTATCTTCGGCCGACCTGTAGGGGTGTAAACGGATCGATAAAAAAATCGGAACAGGTAAATATCCGAATTCGAATCCGATTAAAAAATTTCATATCCGATTTCGATTCAAAATCTAACGTATATTGAAAATTAATATTTGAATTCGAATTTGATTAAATATTCGATTCGATTTGAATTTAAATGATTAATTACTTTAACTAATTAATAAATATATAAAACAAATATTTTATTTATATAAAGTATATAAATATATACATTATTTATATAATTTAATTATTATGTATATAAAACATTTAAAAAATTTATATATTATATATAAGAATTAAATAATCGGTCGAATTCAGATATTTATCGAATCGAATCAAGTCATATCCGAATTCGAATTCGATTAACTATTCGGTAAGAATAGGACATCCAAATTCGACTGATTAGATATCCGAATTATCCGAATTATCCGAATTCGATTCGATTAGGTCGAATTTCGAATTTGATATCAGATTTTCGAATACCGTTGACACTCCTACCAACCTGCCCTCAGCCGATGAATGCACTGAAGAGTCTCCATCCCTCCTCTTCTTCTTTAAAGGCCTTTTAGCGACTACAAGAACGGATGACGTACTCGACATTTCTGCAAAAAAAAAAAAAGGGAGACACAATAAGTCAATCTGATTGAAAGAGTGTTTTCACGGCACAGAAATAATAAACGACGATTAGGCCGACCAACCTATAGGGGTCAAAGCAGCTTGCACAAGAATTGGCTCGGCTAAAAATTTATCGTCTAGTTATGAGGTGTTGAACCTCTCTGCACAATGCCTCATCAAACTCAATCGATCATTAACCGTCGAGCTACGAGGTGTTGAACCTCTCTACATAATGCCTCATCAAAATTGATATTAAAGCCTCTCTTCAACTCACGTTGTGAGGTTATGCCCATAGGCTAGCAGTCCTCTTAGGAGAGGAAGAAATTTCTATTCTTCCAATGCCTCACCTTAGTCGAGAAGTCACCTAGGAGTATAGCCATGCCGGTAGCTCAAGTAAAAATAGTAGGGCTCGTGGGGAATCCTCTTTATTTGACAATCCTGAGAAGATCTCTATGTCTAAAGGGAAATCAAGATGGTAACAAGCCGATAGAGTTCCTACTATCGTCCTAATGTTGTTAGGATGGAGTTAACCCAAAGAAGCACCATAATAGTTGAGAATCTCATAAATGAAGGGATGGAGGGGAAACTGGAGGCCAGCAATCAGAGCCTCCTAAAGATGCAGACCTCGACTTGGTTGTGACTCCAATGAAATTGGTTCGGGCCGGGAAGGATACAATCAAATGGGTTCGGAATCTAAAAAGTAGAGATTAGGCCTATGATCTCCTCCTTGCTCAACTCAGTAGGTCCAAACTGAGAACCTGTCTACAGCTCGTGTTGAGAGGATGAGAACCCAGTTTGGGAACCCCTTCGTTCTTGAATTGAGGCCCCTTCCTTGGCTCAATCAGAATGGGAAGGCTCCCTCTTTGATTCACTTGAAGACAAATAAAAATAGAGTGGGACTCACCGGCGTATTAGAKTAAATGATCAGCCTTGCCTACCCAAACAAGCTTTGTCAATTTGCAAGCGGCCTCGCTACAAGTCTCACCACCAACCTCTCGCTTTACTTGCCAAAAGCTCAAAACAGTGCAAATGGGACCCATTGAGGGCCCCCTATTTATAGCGAAGGGGCACAAACAACCAACTCCCAAAATGCACTCAATCCAACGATCCACAGGGGGGCACGCCATTCCAATTTCCATGTGCAAATTCAAATTTTGAATTTGCGTGCTCATATTGAAGTTTGAATCACCGCATGCACAACCTTACTTGCGAGACTGATTCAGGCGAGCAGACCAAACTAACAAAAGACTGATCAAACCAATTATTCCGGGCCAAGGATCCATGATGAGCTATTCCCTTCGCCGAATCGATGTCAACTCGAGAGTGGGGGCAATTGATGAGAGGTGATTTAGTTCTCTAGTGACATCACGACACATGGCACCTCAAAACCACCGTACGACACCTCAACACCATGTAAGCATCAACTTCGGGAACACGTCAAACACCTCTTACCCATTTCAACCTTCTTGGCCCCAACTCGGTAAGATGACCTACATACACCCCGAAATGTGCTAGGTCAGTGTAAGAGGCGACCTGCCTCTGCCAACCAAACCGAGGCCCAATTGGTGACATGCACGACGTGACGGGTGACCTCCTCCACGAGCRGGTTGCCATCCCCAACTCCTCTAGGTTCACATAGACACATCAACGAAACTGACTCCTACCCCGCCTGCTTCGGAGGTAACCAGATAAGCATTATCACTTTACAAGGAGTCCGTCTCCGGGTGTGAAGCCACCACTGAACCAAACGAGTCGATGATCTTGGGCACGCTACGTGAAGCCCACGACAACCTATGCCTATATAAGGGCATCCTTTTCTGGTATGCGCGATTTAGCTCTCAATCATACTATCTCTCTCACTTTCCAACTTACAAACTCTCTTCACTAACGTAAGTATCGAA
>NW_010729252.1:873621-889989 GCF_000365185.1 Nelumbo nucifera
GTAGGCATTGATGAGGGCAGATTTGGCCCTCCAGGGAAATTATGACACCTGGCACCTCATGCCAACTAAGTGCAGCCTCTTGACAACTAGGTAGCTCGCCACTTAGGGGCAACTCGGCACTTACAGGCAGCCTGGCGTCTTATGAAGAGCTCACCACTTAGGGGCAGCTCGGCACTTACAGGCAGCTCGACATAGGTAGCTCGCCACTTAGGGGCAGCTCGGCACCTACAGGCAACTCTCCACTGACAGACAGCTCGCCACTTACAGGCAGCTCGGCATAGGCAACTGGCCACTCCACAGGCAGCCTGGCATCTTACGAAGAGCTAGCCACTTAGGGGCAGCTCGGCATAGGTAGCTCGCCACTTAGGGGCAGCTCAGCACCTACAAGTAGCTCGCCACTTACAGGTAGCTCGGCATAGGCAACTGGCCACTCCACAGGCAGTCTTGCATCTTACGAAGAGCTCGCCACTTAGGGGCAGTTCGGAACTTACAAGAAGCTCGACATAGGTAGCTTGCCACTTAGGGTCAGCTCGGCGTATCGCAAGAAGAATTCCTACCTGACAACCGTACCTACCAGATCTGGAGACTGCACCCATGTCTCTAGCCAGGCGGCGTCGTGCCTGTCAACTCTGACAACGCCTCATGTCTGACAGGGCCATACCCTACAACGGTTACCTACGCCCACTAGCTCAGCTCTGGCAAGTAACAGCTGCGGCAGAGAGTCAGAGGCAGTTATGCCAAATCTGTCAGGACACCGCTATATAAGAGCTCCGACCCCCCAGAGGGGAGGATGATGAAAAATGGAGGTAACCCCTGCTCTCTAGCTCTCTCCTTTCTCTAATATCATCTTCAAACTCTCTACTATCAGAGTGCTAACTTATCCATTGGAGTGGCCTCGCTGGGTAAACACCCCCAGGTCCTCTGATTTAGTTCTCGCAGGTTCATCGGCTCCCGCCGACTACAAGGAGGAGCAGATCATCTCATGTAGAGCGCAGTCGGGTTGCACTACACTAGGAGGCTCGCCAACAAGGTAGCACACCCAGCAGCTCATCCAAGTAGCTCACCACCAGGGAGCTCGTCACCAAGTAACTCACCACCAGGGAGCTCGTCACTAGGTAGCTCACCACTAGGGAGCTCGTCACCAAGTAGCTCACCACCAGGGAGCTCGTCACCAGGTAGCTCACCACCAGGGAGCTCGTCACCACGTAGCTCACCACCAGGGAGCTCATCACCACGTAGCTCACAACCAGGGAGCTCGTCACCACGTAGCTCACCACCAGGGAGCTCGTCACCAAGTAGCTCATCACCAGGTAGCTCACAACCAGGGAGCTCATCACCAGGTAGCTCACAACCAGGGAGCTCGTCACCAAGTAGGTCACTACCAGGGAGCTCGTCACCAAGTAGCTCACCACCAGGGAGTTTGCCACCAAGTAGCTCACCACCAGGCAGTTTGCCACTAGGGAGCTCCATCATCCTCTGAGTCACGGGCCACCTGGAAGCAACTCAAATGATGAAGTACTTAGCCAAAAATTGATACATCATGAAAAAAAATTGGTATGTGACCAGAAACGGTTACATCAATTGGCGTCGTCTATTGGAACACGCTACAAAGGCTAAGTTCTCATCCTACAAAAGCTAAGTTCTCATCCTACAAAGGCTAAGTTCTCATCCTACAAAAMGCTAACTCCTCTCCTCCCAAAAAGCTAAGTCCTCACTTTTTAGAAATTGAAGCTCTCGCTTTATAGTTTCCATTTTGTCTTACGAAGAGCTCACCACTTAGGGGCAGCTAGGCACTTACAGGCAGCTCGGCATAGGTAGCTCGCCACTTACAAGCAGCTCGGCATAGGCAACTAGCCACTCCACAGGCAGCCTGGCATCTTACGAAGAGCTCGCCACTTAGGGTCAGCTCGGCGTATCGCAAGAAGATTTCCTACCTGACAACCGTACCTGCCAGATCTGGAGACTGCACCCACGTCTCTGGCCAGGCGGCGTCGTGCCTGTCAACTCTAACAATGCCTCATGTCTGACGGGGCCGTACCCTGCAACGGTTACCTGTGCCCACCAACTCAGCCCTGGCAAGTAACGACTGCGACAAAGAGTCAAACGCAGTTACGCCAAATCTGTCAGGACACCACTATATAAGAGCTCCAACCCCCCAGAGGGGAGGATGATGAAAAATGGAGGTAACCCCTGCTCTCTAGCTCTCTCATTTCTCTAATATCATCTTCAAGCTCTCTACTATCAGAGTGCTAACTTATCCATCGGAGTGGCCCCGCTGGGTAAACACCCCCAGGACCTCTGATTCAGTTCTCGTAGGTTCATCGGCTCCCGCCGACTACAAGGAGGAGCTGATCATCTCATGCAGAGGGYAGTCGGGTTGCACTACACTAGGAGGCTCACCAACAAGGCAGCGCACCCAGCAGCTCATCCAAGTAGCTCACCACCAGTGAGCTTGTCACCAAGTAGCTCACCACCAGGGAGCTCGTCACCAAGTAGCTCACCACTAGGGAGCTCGTCACCAGGTAGCTCGTCACCAAGCAACTAACCGTTTGATAAGAAGGGTGTCCCAATCTCTGATGCCACAAATCGCATGATCCAATTCCATCTGTCTTGTAAGCACGAACTAGTGCCACACCCTTGAAGACAGACCCCATCAAGCTGTTCACCCGCACCAATCAGAGTCCTCGAGATGCGGTCATGTATCACACACAACTTATTAGTAAACGTCACAATAYAATCTTTGTCACGAAGTAACCGACCTACTGACAATAAATTGCAATTGAGTTTTGGGACATATAATACGTGCAGCAATTTAAAATTATTTCCAAGTTTAACAGTGTCTTCTTTCATGGCCTCGGTGTGCGCACCGTAGGGTAAGCTAACAGGACAAGGTGCAACATCATGGGTGTCGACAAACACATTTAAATTCCCTGTCATGTGATGTGATGCCCCAGAGTCAACAATCCATTCAGTGGAGTAATTCTTACCAGAGAGTTTTCCGTTAGTTCTGGTTTTGTAAGAATTAAGCATGCTTACAAGAGTTTGCCATTGCTCGTCATTAAGCCCGTTTAGTCCGGTCCTGTCTTCACCAGTCACAACTGCATTAGCAGCCACCTCACGCCCCGCTGACGACTGTGCAGTATGAGCCTTTGTCGTACCTCAGCCACATCCGCCAGAGGGTCCAATAGACTTACTCGAGCCCTCACCGTTCCTGTCATTGTTGGCAGCCATGGTGACCGATAGAGTCCATTCAATGTTTTGGTCGAAACAAAACGGTCGTCGCCATTACCTCGCAGATATATGCAATTCGACAGAGCATCGCCAAGGCATTGGTTACGTTCTACCAGAAGTACGTAGACGACAGTCGAAGATGGAGATCAAAGACATTCTGGTGAGGTACGACCGAACACTACTTGTTGCGGATCCTCGGCATTGCRAGCCCAAGAACTTCAGTGGGTGGGGTTCTCGTGCGAGGTTCTAGAAATCATATCGTTGAGGGTACTGGATTATGTAGTTGAACAAATGGCCCCATATAAGAAGATACGCCGAGTTGCTTTCATCAATACCATTCCAAAATCTCCTTCCAGGAAGATCTTGAGAAGGGAGTTGATTGATCATGCTTATAATCTTATCTGGCAGTCGGCGATTCCTTTATGCCACGGCTGCAGTGACGACATCCGGTGATTGACAATTCCACTGTGGTTTTGTTTCCAGTCGTGTTCTTCAATGGGGAGCGTGAAATAGATCTCGGCAACATCAACGTTCACCTGTCTATGGAGTTCAAGAAATTCCAATCGTTCCTAAGTCAGAAAATCGTAATCTCGCCTAATCAGATCTTTGTCTCGCTTATCCAACGGAAACCGTCAAAGTCACCGCCTGGGAATCTCTCAGGCGACGCTAGTTCCAAACACATAATGCCAAACACTGTAGATCATCACACAGTATGCAGCTTCACATGCAAACTGCAGATCCAATTATTTGAGTCTCCGCTTTCTACGAATCACAACAGTTCAATATTGCCAAATCCTCATAAACCCAGTTCTCCGCCGGAATCCTTGAAGAGGAAAATTATTTGTCTCCTTATCCGATCGATTCCACGCAGAAGAAAGCACCTCCTCCGGAAAATATTTTCCTTCGGCGTGACGCCGGCCTGGTATCGCCGTCCCCGTATCCAGAATACGAGGATAGATACGGATACGAGGGGGCGAGAGAGCACGGCAATGGTATAGTAGACTGTGAGGTGTGTTCGGATGCGAAGGAGATGAGCTACAGTCCTTGAAGAAATAGAGGATCGTCAAGTTCTGCCACCATCAAGAGCAGAGAAACGTCAAGTTCTGCTGCCATCAAGAAACTCTGCAAACACAGCAATGATAAYCGTCGGTCGCGCAACGAATAGTATCCTAGCTCTGATACCATGATAAAATTTTGGAAGCCAAAGGTGTGTCTGTTCCATTGATCCTTATGGTATATATATACAAACAGTGGTGGAGTTCCTTGCTCCCCAAAACTTTCTAAAACAAACTTCCTAATCCAAAGAGTAAAAAGACTTCCTATATTAGTACATGTACAAATCCGAGACTCTTCTCCGGACTCTTCTGTAACATACAAAGCCGGGACTTTCACGAGTGGACTCTCGCAAGTCTTCTTATCTTCGTCCAATACACTACAAAATTAAAGACTTTACTGAAGGCCTAACAGATCAGAGATACAAACAGAATCAGAAGTCCAAGAAAAACAAACCCAAAGAATGTATTGGCCAATTAAGTTTATAACAAGACATTACCAAAAAGCATAAAATTATAGAGACAAGCACATACATTGCATCTGAAATAGATGAGCATGCTTCTGGAAAACAAGCAACAATTGGCGCTCAAAACCTCCATAGGCAATCACCAAACAGGCAAAGTGGTTTCTGTTTAAAAGACATCAAGTGGGTTTCTCCTTCGTGTTCCCAAGGCATCCCATGCACTCAATCTCCTCAACCAGTAGTTATATGGATTCAGCACCACCTTCTGCTGCCTTCATTTCGACAACCAGTTGCTCAACCTCAACCAAACGAACATCCTTGTGAATCCCAATGTCTATTTGATAGAGGGCGACACTGTAGCAAATAACCACCCCAACAAAACTGGAATAAATATTTATAGGCAGAGCATAAGCATTAGAAAGAGCGTCGCGCTTCTAGATCATGCTATTACTCCCACCAAGGAGCTGGACAAGATCTGCAACGATGCTCTCAAGCTGCTGTCTAATGGCCTCTGAGGGTTTGCCCTTGCTGAAAAGCCCCTCAACAAGCTCCGCTACAATCTCTTCAGGTTTGCTACCGAAAACATCCCCAATCGTCACACCTTCTAGTCCCGGTAGGGTTTGTAGAAAGGCAACGACAGACGCCACTCGTCCATTGTGGAAACTATTGCGGAGGAAGACGCAGAAGGCCTTGAGCTTCCCACTTTGATAGAGCTTCTCAAGAAAGCCCCTCAAGGCCGCAACAGATCCGATCTCACGGGGCTTCTGCACCATCAAGCCCGTCGAGCAGTAGATCGCGAAGTGCTCGGAGAAAGTTATTTACCCACCTAGGAAATACCCAGRAAAATAAACTTTTCCTGTTCCCCACATAAATTTGAAAAAAGAACATGTGTTTATTGGTTTGACCAACTTTCCTCCCTCTCAAAATCCAAACCAAGAACACCCCCTAAAGGATTTTGCAAACAGTAGGGGAGTATAAGTCCATTTACTATAACTTGGGAATAATTTAAGCCCATTTGGTGGGACCAAAGCCTGTATCCTCTAGAGTCTAGAATGGTGATGGCTAAATATCAGTTCTTTTAAACATGAAAATTGAGTAATTAATAATGGTAAATATCTTATTTGGTAATGTTTGGATCATTATTTTTTTGCCCATTTTTTCTGTGTAAATCAATGTTTTAAGACTCAAATCTAATACAAAACCGTAATGCTTGTCAAATCGTGGGTCAAATATTTCTATCCTTCTCAAGAAAAAACCCCATTCAGGCAAGGCTCAAGCAAATCTGGGATTTGTGACTTCCACCTAGGAGTTTGCTCTGCAGTTAAGCTCAAGTGAATTCAAATGCAAGCGAGTCTGGAGTCTTGCAAAATTGAACCTATGTGTATTTGTCCAAACAACCTACGTGTCAATTATTAATCAGATGCAAAATTGAACTAGGAGCATAAAGGATGTATGAAATACAAAAGAGGGGAAAAATGATTCATGCAAAATGGATTCAGACTAACATAAAGTTGCCTAGACATGGTTGCCTCTACAACATAATTGTTGTTATTGCCTTACTATTTTTTCTTTTTAGTGCAAATAAATGCCAAAGTTTCAGATCATTGAGAGGTCAAATACATATATATGCATTATGTCCAATCTAGGTATGAAATACAAAAGGTCTTCGTAGTTTGTTTAATTTCCAGGAAATCGACAAATCACAAATGAGAGAAATTGACTGATTACATTTTCATGACAAGGCAAAATAGATTGTTCAGTTAATATCTGCAGTTGTTGGAGCTGAAATTTGAAGAGGTAGTTGAGCTCATAACCCTTCATGATTGAGAGACATGCCACGCAAAAATTCTTAGAGCAACCTAGGAGAACCAACACTGGTATCATCATCTTGCTTAAAGTCTAAATTCAACTCTCTCAAATTGCAAATGGGAGGAAAGAGTGTCCCATTGAATTGGAAACTTGTGAACCATGMTCCTGATCTTCATCCWACTAACAACAGTTGCACAAACTCATTTAGTAGCACTCCATAAAAACTAATGTATCAGAGTCATGTAATGACCATGATCTAAAAGAAATGTGTCCAAAAAATAATGGTCCATTGTTGTTGCTTGCTTCTCTATGCATTTTCTCTCGTCATGTAAATATGCTTCCTTGGCTATATTGAACTCCTTTCGATGATTCTTCTTCTTTGACGACGTCTCCTATTGAGGACATGATATGTTTGGTGGTGTTGCCAAGACCTTTCCGGTTGCCAAGATCCCCTTTGCCTTTCTTGATGGTTGCCTTAGAACTTATGTTCCTTCCATCAACAACAAGCCCTACAAAAGAAAATAACCAAATTCATCATGTTGACAACATAAAATGAAACCAATAATGACAATGTTGTGATAGCTTTATGGCGAATGCCCGTATTTTCATCTTGAAGGATCAACTAACTACCTTTGAGCTCGTGTGATTGCCAYCAGTAATGATTTCGCTTTTATTGTCACTCAACAGATTCTGCACTCTGCAGCATGTTATCAATACAATGATAAATTACCAATAACTATGAAAGAGCTTAGTTTACCTTGGCAAGGTTTGAGACTGATTGTTGCTTTTGAGAGATGAAAGAGTAAAAGTTCAGTGAAGATGAAAATGGAATTTATGTTAACTGAAATTTTTCTTGAGTTTAACATATTATGCATTACACCATTCACAAATTAAAAACCATTTATCAACACTTCCAATACATACTAAACTTAGATACATATAGTCACATTCACACACTTCCAATACAGACTAAACTTAGATACATTTGTCTCAATTCCATATAATTGAGACAAAGATCTCTTGAGTTCAGTTGAGATGAGTAATATATAGTTGGCAAGAATGCTAGATTGAAAAAGGAATCCAGGAACACAATATGTCATTCTTATAAATCTCCAAAAGCATTCTGGAAAATATTGAATAGTTAGAGACCACCATACTTGAGTAAACTTAGGCCAATTTAGGCCATTCATTCCCTCGCATCCCCTCCTTTAAAGTAAACTTGTGCCCTTTCCCTCGCTCTACTATACTATGAGATTTATCATCTCTTCCATATTAATCATATGTTCCTTCCCTTGATGCATCAAAATCTTGAGCCTRACATGTCTAAGGAGTTCACTGTAACTTATGAGTCTAAATCTCTTGCAACCTTAACAGGCGTTGAATTTAACAGACTCCAGAGAGAAATGCCCAACAGAACCTAACTAAAACCACTTTACTTAAACACTGAAACTACAAAGACAAATAGAGAGCAATAACTTGCACTTGTTACATCATGAGACAAATTCCACATTCTCACTTTGATTCCCTTCACACAATTTTAAGGCACCAAAAAGTCACATTCAACAAGCTTTTTTTCATTCATGCATCTAAAACAATCTTGGCAACAGTAAGAAAGGAAAAGCTTCCTTATTTGTAAGATCAATTAGGACAAGAATAAGCCACAAGACTCTCTTAAAACACATATCTCCAACACGTGCCCCAGATGAACCTGAATATCCAAAAGAACAGCCATAAGAAGGTTTCTGCTTTGTCTAGATCAAGAATGGTCCTTACAACCAGCTGAAACACCAAAGTTTTATACCATCAGGAACAAGTAATCTCGACTATTAGTTGCATACAAGAAAATCTTGACTTCTTCAGGAGCCATCTTCAAAATCTTTTGCCCATCTTCTTCATGTCGTTCTTTGTTATCACACAGATAATAACCCTAAAAACATTAAAATAGCAACAAACTATAAAATGATATTTCACATAAAAATCACGCATGTTTATATAATAATATGATATATATGATATTTATAATAATATATAATACATTAATATATATATATATAAATTTTAAGATTTTTTCAATTTTTTATCTATTTTATTAATTTATTTTAAATTTTTCATTATATTTTTTTATTATTTTTTAAATATKACTCTCAAGGCCAGGCTTGACCCGCTTGGGCTCGTGCCATGCTTGACCTCTAAAGTATCCCAGAAGAGGCAAGCATGGCCCAACATGGCCTATGGACCAGCATGGCACAACCCACCAAGCACGGGCAACAGGCAAAGTCGTATCATGCTAGCCCTACACAATCCAATTTACACCTMTATGCAAAAAACCAACTAGATCACTAGAGAATCTTCCTTCTACACCATGATCCCCCACAAGACTGTACAATAACAACTCAGCTACAAAACTAGCTACCCTTTGTACAAATTCAAATTCAATTGACTCAAAAGGGTTTAGATTTCAGAAGAGCTTTATCACCCATAATGCAAATCTAGCTTCATGTCCAACAGAATCGTCAAATGTCATCTATTTCCTTGTTTCGTAAAACGTTCGACAGCAACCAATTTCTTGCAATCAATTCCCAAGATGGCTGAAGCTACATTGTCAAATACATATAAAAAAGGAGATAAATCACATGTTCATGTCCAAGGATATATGTCAAATACATATATCCAATTCCAAGGATCCCTTTAATGCTCAATTGCTCACTACATATATAATGGCAATTAGTCTCCACAACTCAATCCGATATGACATCTCTGGAAGCACCAACATAATTGGATCAATGAAAAGCTTCTATCATGTTTTAACATATTCAACAAGTCATAGGTATGATTTCTTCTAGAAGATAGTCTATAGGTTTCTAAGGTTGTTGCCCAACCTCGGACTAGGAGGTGAACGGGATAATAGCCCTCTTATGCAAAACTTGAACTTACAAAACAGGGAGTTGAAGGAGATAGTAGCTCACACTCTCTCTCATGTCCAATCACCAAGGCGGCTGCCCAACCTTGGGTGTGTAAGACAAAAAGGATTTAAAAGTGGAATGTCTACTTTTTCACAATACAATCCTGAAGACAAATGAATACAATTGAAGCCACAAGTATTCAGTTATAATGAACACCACTTGAACTCTCTCTTTCTCCAACACCATAAACACCAAAGATCTCCAACAACAATGCCAAGTAAGTTGAGCCAAACATATTTAATGCTAGAACCTTTGTTGAATCCAAACAATAAAACCCCAAAATTAACTTGATGAGCTACTAGCTACAAGGGCCTAATTTTTAAAGAAGTTCAAAAATCTTTGCCTATTGTGAATTTGAAAAGCGAGACAGATCCATGCTTTTTAAAGATGTTCAGCCTGCAATTAAGCTCAAGTGAGTTCAAATGCAAGCGAGTCTAGAGTCTTGCGAAATTGAACCTACATGTGCTTGTCCGAACAACCTACGTGTCAATTATTAATTAGATGCAAAATTGAACCAGGAGCATAAACGATGTATAAAACACAAAAGAGAGGAAAATTGATTCATGCAAAATGGATTCAGACTAACATAAAGTTGCCTAGACATGGTAGCCTCTGCAACATAAATGTTGTTATTGCCTTACTTTTTTTTCTTTTTAGTGCAAAAAAAATGCCAAAGTTTCAGATCTTTGAGAGGTCAAATACATATATATGCATTATGTCCCATCTAGGTATGAAATACAAAAGGTCTTCGTAGTTTGTATAATTTTCAGGAAATTGACAAATAACAAATGAGAGAATATGACTAATCAAATTTTCATGACAAGGCAAAACAGATTGTTCAGTTAATATCTGCAGTTGTTGGAGCTAAAATTTGAAGAGGTAGTTGAGCTCATAACCCTTCATGATTGGGAGACATGCCACACAGAAATTCTTAGAGCAACCTAGGAGAACCAACACTGATATCATCATCTGGCTTAAAGTCTAAATTCAACTCTCTCAAATTGCAAATGGGAGGAAAGAGTGTCCCATTGAATTGGAAACTTGTGAACCATGCTCCTGATCTTCATCCAACTAACAACAGTTGCATAAACTCATTTACTAGCACTCCACAAATACTAATGTATCAGAGTCATGTAATGACCATGATCTAAAAAAAATGTGTCCAAAAAATAATGGTCCATTGCTGCTGCTTGCTTCTCTATGCATTTTCTCTCATCATGTAAATATGCTTCCTTGGCTATATTGAACTCCTTTGGATAATTCTTCTTCTTTGACAATGTCTCCTATTGAGAACATGATATGTTTGGTGGTGTCTCCTATAGGGCTCAAAGCAGCTTGCACAAACATTGGCTCGGCTAAAAATTTATCGATCATTAATCATCTAGTTATGAGGTGTTGAACCTCTCTGCACAATGCCTCATCAAACTCGATCGATCATTAATCGTCGAGCTACGAGGTGTTGAACCTYTGTGCATAATGCCTCATCAAACTCGATATTAAAGCCTCTCATCAACTCACATTGTGAGGTTGTGCCCATAGGCTAGCAGTTCTCTTAAGAGAGGAAGAAATACMTATTCTTCCAATGCCTCACCTTGGTCGAGAAGCCACCTAGGAGTATAGCTATGCCGGTAGCTCAAGTAAAAATAGTAGGGCTCGTGGGGAATCCTCTTTATTTGACAATCCTGAGAAGATCTCTATGTCTAAAGGAAAATCAAGATGATAACAAGCCGATATAGTTCCTACTATCGCCCTAATGGAGTTAGGATGGAGCTAACCCAAAGAAGCACCATAATGGTTGAGAATCTCATAAATGAAAGGATAGAGGAGAAACTGGAGGCCAACAATCAGAGCCCCCTAAAGACGCAGACCTTGGCTTGGCTGTGACTCCAAAAAATTTGGTTCGGGCCTTGAAGGATTCAATCAAAGGGTTTCGGAATCTAAAAAGTAGAGATTAGGCCTATGATCTCCTCCTTGCTCAACTCAGTAGGTCCAAACTGAGAACCTGTCTACGGCTCGTGTTTAGAGGTTGAGAACCCTATTTGGGAACCCCGTCATTCTTGAATTGAGGCCCCTTCCTTGGCTCGAGTAGACTGGGAAGGCTCCCTCTCTGATTCACTTGAAGACAAATAAAAATAGAGTGGGACTCACCGGCGTATTGGAGTAAATGATCAGCCCTGCCTACCCAAACAATCTTTGTCGATTTGCAAGTGGCCTCGCTACAAGTCTCACCACCAACCTCTCGCTTTACTTGCCAAAAGCTCAAAACAGTGCAAATGGAACCCATTGAGGGCCCCCCTATTTATAGCGAAGGGGCACAAACAACCAACAACCAAAATGCACTCAATCCAACGATCCACAGGGGGGCACGCAATTCCAATTTCCAAGTTTAAATTCAAATTTTGAATTTGCGCACTCATATTGAAGTTTGAATTCACCGCACGCACAACCTTACTTGCTAGACTTATTCGGGCGAGCAGACCAAACTAACAGAAGACCGATCAAACCAATCATTCTGGGCCGAGGATCCATGATGAACTATTCCCTTCGCCGAATCGATGTCGACTCGAGAGTGGGAGCAATTGGTGAGAGGTGATTTAGTTCTCTAGTGACATCACGACACATGGCACCTCAGAACCATCGTACGACACCTCAACACCACGTAACCATCGACTTCGGGAACACGTCAAACACCTCGCACCCATTTTGACCTTCTTGACCCCACCTCGGTAAGACAACCTACATACGCCCCGAAAGGTGCTAGGTCAATGTAAGAGGCAACCTGCCTCTGCCAACCAAACCGAGGCCCAGTTGGTGGCATGCATGGCGTGACGGGCAACCTCATCCACGAGCGGGTTGTCATCCCCAACTCCTCTAGGTTCACATAGACACGTCAACAAAACTGACTCCTACCCCACCTGCTTTGGAGGTAACCAGATAAGCATTATCACTTTACAAGAAGTCCACCTCCGGGTGTGAAACCACCACCTAACCAGGCGAGTCGATGATCTCGGGCACTCTACGTGAAACCCACCACAACCTGTGCCTATATAAGGGCATCCTATTCTTAGAAAAAGGTAAGTGCGATTTAGCTCTCAATCATACTATCTCTCTCACTTTCTAACTTACAAACTCTCTTCACTAACTTAAGTATCAAAGTGTTCACCCCGAGTAATTAAAGCAACCCAAACACTCTGATTGTTTCTTTGCAACTCGACTAGGCAACCTCACCAGCCCAACATTTAAACTATCTGCTAGTAAAGAACGCCAGATCGTACACCATCAAGTATTTTATTAAATTTTAAACAATACTACTCAATAATAATTACTTAATTACTTTTATTTTTCTTCCAAAGTTAAATAAATTGGGAATACCATCCTGTAGATTGCTCTACATTCAACAAGAATTACAAAATTAATTACTAGTAGGTGTATAATCTTTTACTAAATATATTATTTAATATTTACACTTCCCCAATATGCCTTCCACATAAACAATTGAACCCTATAAGTAGCCCTTAGCTTACAAGTCTGCATCAAATTGACATAGCCCTTAAGGAAACTGTAGTATCCTGATTTAACAATGTCACCCCAAAGCTATTTCCTCTTCAAAGCAATGTTGATTCAGATTCAAATGGTGAAAATTTGTTCCATCCGTGCGAAAATATCAACACCTAGGGCCTGTTTGGTTCATGGGAAGGAGGGTCTGGAATCTAAATCAGAATGGATCCAACTATTTGGTTGGCGGAATTAGAATCCCATTCACATTCCCAATAGTATGGCATACCCCCAACATTCTTAATAGAATGGTTTCCCTCCATAATTGTTTCAAGAACATTGTTAATTTTCTTAAGACATATAAACAATCTTCTTGGCAGGGTTAGAACCAAATTTTTGGTTATTTGCCCCCTGTAACTAACTAATTAACTAACTGAAATGAAATGAACTTAATGAACATCAAGCAACAGAAAGCGAACGACGAGTACTGAGAAACCCAAATGCATGTACCTCTCTCCTTTTCGAACTCTATATTCTTAAGAGTTCTTTATTCCATTTCAGAAACACAAGACTGCTCCTCTTGACCATTATTTCAATTCCCGTTCTTTTCTCGGATTTCAGTTGTTYATGGTTTCTGTTCTGCTCAATGCAATTGCAAACCACAATGACAAAAAAATTTTGCTTCAGCCATATGATCACTAAATCAGGATAATATTTCTTCTTCCACTACAAAATTAAAGACTTTAGTGAAGGCCTAACAGATCAGAGATACAAACAGAATCAGAAGTCCAAGAAAAAACAGACCTAGAGAATGTATTGGCCAATTAAGTTTATAACAAGACATTACCCAAAAGCATAAAACTATAGAGACAAGCACATACATTGCATGCTTCTGGAAAAGAAGCAGCAATCGGCGCTCAAAACCTCCATAGGCAATCACCAAACAGGCAAAGTGGTTTCTGTTTAAAAGACATCAAGTGGGTTTCTCCTTCGTGTTCCTTACGAATCACGAACATCCTTACGAATCCCAATGTCTGCTTGATAGCGGGCGACACTGTAGCAAATAACCACCCCAACAAAACTGGAATAAATATTTATAGGCAGAGCAGAAGCATTAGCAAGAGCGCCGAGCTTCCTGATCTTGCTGTTACTCCCACCAAGGAGCTGGACAAGATCTGCAACGATGCTCTCAAGCTGCTGTCTAATGGCCTCTGAGGGATTGCCCTTGCTGAAAAGCCCCTCAACAAGCTCCGCTACATTCTCTTCAGGTTTGCTACCGAGCACGTCCCCAATCGTCACACCTCCTAGTCCCAGTAGGGTCTGCAGAAAGGTAACAACAGACGCCACTCGTCCGTTGTGAAAACCGTTGCGGAGGAAGACGCAGAAGGCCCTGAGCTTCCCGCTTTGATAGAGCTTCTCAAGAAAGCCCCTCAAGGCCCCAACCTGTCCGATCTCACGGGGCTTCTGCACCATCAAGCCCGTCGAGCAGTAGATCGCGAAGTGCTCGCAGTTCCTATTAAGSAAATGGTACCTCCCGAACCCATTACGCTCCAGGAGGTACTTGGCGCGGTGCAGGATCAGAGCAGGAGGGCTGGATTTAGCATGGCTGCAGGTTCCTGCACGGATCCTGGAGAGCAAGAAAGCTCGGGAGACGTTGTACTGGAAGCGGCAGAGCTCACCGCCCAGCAGAAAGCAATCCAGGCAACACTTGCAGACTCCCTCACGGTCACGGCTGGAGTTGTCACATTTTGGGCACGAAAATCCAGGAACACTGCTGGAGGCATCCCAGGAGGCGGCGGCGAAATGCGAGGAATTTCCGCCTCTCGCCGGAGTGAAGTGAATGACTTGTTCGTTGCCGATGTATATCCCTGCAAATTGCAAATCCACCATGACTTAAGAGAAGCATTGAAACGCAGAGAGAAAAGAGAAGGAGAGAAAAGGTTAAAATTAGACGTACCGTGGTGGGCGTAGAGGTAAAGGTGTGATCTCCAGCAGTAGATGTGATCACCCTCCTTGAGCTCGCTGCGATCGATCTTGTTGACGATCAGGGCTCTGATGGATCGCAGTTCTTTGATCTTCTCCATCTCAATCTCGTAATTCGTAAATTTAACAGGAAGACCGTGAATTCGTCCGTCGACACTCGCTTGCTTAACAGGTGGCACATCGGCGACGGTTTATGTAGAAGAACTGAAGTACTCAGTATGTAGTTCCTGTTTCCTTGAACCCTGATGCCATTTCGAGAAGCTTCGAGGCAATCCTAGAAAAAGAGCATCGAAATAATTGACTTTAAATTTGCGCCGCACAAACGCCCCACACAAATGGGAGCGCACAACATGTCTAGACGCACGAATTCCCTCTTCCCTCGTGCGTGGCTAACGGGACGGCCGTTAGCTCGTCCCTTAGCTTCCAAACGAGCCAAAATCTCATCTTCATTACATTTAGCAGAGGGGGCCTGCGGGGCTCGGTCATAAAGTATCACGCTCGAGCTCGATTTGAATTAGAGACTTAAGTCGAAAGTTTAAAAATGTAAGTTCGGCTATTTTTAATTGTAGATTTCTCAAGCAATCGGGGTTCCAAGCCAAGGTGCCAAATCAAGGTCTCCCTCAACTATTGAAGTGTCAAGCTGGGGTTTCCCTAATAGGCGAGGTGTCGAATTAAGGTCTCCCTTAATTGACAAGGTGCCTAACTGAGGTCTCCCTCAATTGTCGAGGTGTTGAGCCGAGATCTCCCTTAGTGATTGAGGTGCCGAGCTGAGGTCTCCCTCACTGATCGAGGTGTCATCTAGCTCGAGCTCGATTCGAATTAGAGACTTGAGCTTGAGCTTAGAAGTTCGAGCTCGGCTTGGCTCGAACTAGATTACCTTTGATTGTAGGTCCCCTAGTAGTCAAGATGCTGAGCTAAAATCTCCCTTAGTTGGAGAGAGAGAGAGAGAGAGAGAATGGCATTCTTGTAATTTATAAGGAGAGAAAGAGAGGGGTGGCATTCTTGTAATTTATAAGTAAAAGAGAGAGAATTGATAGGAGAGTGGTATTATTGTAATTTAAAACAAAAAGCAAGAGAGTGGAATTCTTGTAATTTGAAAGAAAAAACAAGAAAGAGAGAATTGGTAGAGAGTGGCATTCTTATAATTTCTAAGAAAAAATGCAAAAAATACTGTTAGATTCTATTTTCCTCATCCTCCTTTTTATGTAAACATTTCAGCTTAATATATTTATATAGATTTATCCATCACCAACTGATGATGCACAATCCGGCCGATCTTAACTGTCAACGATCTTGCCTCTGAACTGAGTGGCAGGGACCTGAAACGGAAGGAGAAGAGAAGCTCCGGGGAGAACCCGATGTAAGGGCTCC
>NW_010729252.1:900741-924097 GCF_000365185.1 Nelumbo nucifera
CCAATATAGTTCATGCTCCTTGCAGGGAGCTCGGGTTCTCAGTAGGGAGCTCGGGTTCTTAATAGGGAGCTCGGACTCTTAATAGGGAGCTCGGACTCTTAATAGGGAGCTTGCTCTTAATAGGGAGCTCGGACTCCCAGTAGGGAGCTCGGACTCTTCGTAGGGAGCTCGGGCTCCTAGTAGAGCGGTCTGGAGTTCGGGCTCGGTAGTGAGCTTGGACTTCGCTACTTTTTGGTGCTCGTTTTGGGCGCTCCGCTGTCCCGAGTTGTTTGCTTTTGCCACGTGTCGGGTGATTGCGAGGTTGGGCCAAATTCCCCTTCATCACCAACCATCTCCGGCACCATCAGAAATAGTAAACTTTAGTTTGCAGAGTGGTGAATTCGTTTAGGCGAAAAGTTTCATTTCTGTAGAATTTGGAGAGGAAGAGTAGAAATTCAGAAGTTCATCTAGAAGTGATGGTGCTCAATCTGCTTAGGTCTTTGTGCGAGAGCGGAGAGTGGCATGAGCCCTACAAGAGAGAGAATGTTAAAGAGTGTTGTGAGCCTATGTGAGGAAACTCTGATGGCCAAGTTAGTGCCGACTTAGACAAAGTGAAAGAGAATTTCGAGTAGAGAGACCAAGGTGAGCTAGAGCTTCTCTGAGAGAGCATAGCTTGTAAAGGCGAAGGTACCCCTTTTTTATGGAGATGAGGAGTGATTAAGGCACTTGTGAGATTCCCGGAAGTAATGAATTTTGGTGAGCAAATTCTTAGGTTCCTATGGAACATTCTCCGGATGAGGCGCCTGTCGTTTCCCTAAGAAGTGGGGAGGCTCTTGTCGTTATTGTTAGTTGCTGGGCACATTCCTGAGGATGTTAGAGGGGTTGAGTGCCCAGAAACGCATTCCCCATGCTGATGTGGCAGGTCAGCATTATTCGATTGGAGTGTCGATCTTGTGCCTGAGTCGTTGATGTCTTCGAGGTGGAACCGAGGTCCTGGGCAGTTTGGTTCAACTAATGTTGACGACCTCCCGAGGTCGGTTGAGAACCATGGTTCCCAGTTCCCAGTGACCATAGCGATGATTGATTTGTTCAATCCTCTTCGATTGGTGATTTTTGTCTTGGAAATCCACATGACGGGTGAACTTGCTGGTTGTGCCATTCTTTGATTTGTCCAATCCTATTCTGCTATTTGTTTGGGTAACCAACCAATCGTAAATATTGAGGGTGAGTGATGATTGATATGAGCAGTGGGTAGAGGAAAATGTAACAGGAAATGAGGAAAGGAGAAAATGGTGATTGGTGAGCAACAAAGTTTGGAGAAGGGAATACGAAGACTAGTTTAGGTTAGGGTTTAAGAGAAAAAAGAAAACAAAGAAAGTTAAGATGGGTGTTTTGGTAATTTAACACATTCTATCATCAGTGACCCCATAATACAAGGGGTCTTTCATGGAAAAATCTACATCAAACATTTTTTTATGCCTTGGTGCCATTAGGCACTATATAAGCCAAGCAATAAAAAATCGAGAGACACGTTTATCTAATAAGTAGCTCAATTTAATAGCATTTTTTGTGTTGTTTTCGTTAAACGCCTATATGGGGTTGAGCTTAGCATTGGTGCTCTAAAAAACACCATTGATACCAAGCACCATCTTAAAAAAAAAAAAAAAAAAGAAGAAGAAGAAAAAATGCTTCAGATGTAGGGATGGTAATGAGGCAAGTTTTAGGAAGGTTTTATAACTTGAATACCTTATTTGCCTCCCTAATTCTCTTCACCCATGTCTGCCTCAAAATCTGTAGTAGATTGGATTTTGAGAATTTAAATTCTCTTCTTACATGAAATTGCAAAATCCTTTCCAATCCTATCCTTTGTGCATTCAAGGGTAAGGGGGTTGGGTTTAATCGGACATCTAATTTATTATAATTTCTTAATAAATAACATCAATTTGATGATGATTAAAGTCACCAAATAAAGAAGTTGCAAGGCAAAGGTAGGTTGGAGAGCTTGGAGTGATATCCAGGGCTTGGTGCTCCAACATTCATGTTAATAGGTTGGTCGAGTTGTTCAAGGTAAACTAAAGGTAGTAAATGCAATGTAAACACCAAGCTTCTGAATTTACCTTGATATAGGTTGGGGAAATCGTGTCGACCAACACGTGGGGATAATGGGTAAGATCATGGTTTTTAAAAACGAACTGGTCAGGGTCYGGTTATCGGTTCGAACGGTCCGATCGTTCAATCCAAACGGTCAATCCGTTCTGATAAAAAAAATGGAAAATGACAAAAACGGTTCAAACGGTTAACTGGATGGTTCAGCGGTTTATTGACCAAAATCAACGATTTTGAACAGTGGGTAAGATACATGGTTGATCTATAGGATTTAGGTGATTCATGTGCCACATTCACGCGTACGTGGAGAAAGCCCATGGGCTACTATCTGAGAGAATGGGCAAATGGGATGATCGCATGGCCAGGTGTTTGTCGTTAAGTACACGTGGGGCAGCTTGGTTGTATTTCTTCTAATATCAGATCAGCTGGGCAAAGTGTGTTTCCTTCAACACTCAGCTCAGCTCGAGTGTCAGTCTGGCCCTCGTTGAACATAATCGAGGGAGCTCGAACCGAGTTGCTGGTGGGGGCATCCAAGGTGCTGCCAGGTCTTTTAATGTCACTACGCATCGTGATCTCATTGGCGGCTAATTCAACCCTTATCATGAACAAACAACAAAAACTGTCCCAACACAGTCCCAACATGGTGTATCCGACACATTTGCTATGAGACTAGGAGTAGGACCCTCCATGTATGACACAGATTAGGTTAGAACGTGTTGGAGGAGCCTTTTGTTGTAAACAGATCCAGCCCCAAATGAGACAGCTATCCGTTTAATCACCTAACAATCTTGTGGCAAGAATGTTGGAGGAATTATTAGTGGAAAAATCCGTGATGCCGATCCAACCAATGCATTTTTAGTTAGAATATAGGGTTTAAATTAGGGTTTACAATTTAGGATTTGTATATAGAAAATTAGAAATAAAGAGTTGATCGAATGAAAGCATCTAACCATGGTAAAAGTGAATTTGATTAGCATGTTGGTGCCATTATCAATCGGTTCTAACTATTTTCTAAATACATGTTTTGCCTCATTAACGGCCATTGTTAGTTGGTGGTGTTTGGCATCTTGTTATTTGGGTGTTGCATTTGTATCTGATTTATGCATTGAAAATTGGGGAAAGAAGAGGATTGGACACAAATCACAATGTAACATTTGTTTATTGCTTTTGATTATACATAAAAATCATTGGATACTATTAGGCACCACACCACATAAGAGAAAATGCCTCCCCCAAGCAGTGGTGTGGTATTGTTCTTGCATTTTGGATTGATTAATACAAATTTCGAATTGATCAATACAAATTTTGTATTGATATTTCTATTTAAAACATCAAATTTGATTTATATCGTGTGACAATACACATTTGATCAACCCAAACTACAACAGCAAGGCAACACCACACCACTGTACCAAAACCTGCTAAATGATATTTCCTTTGAAGTGAATTTCACATAACGTTTGTATCTGGTAAAGTCAAAATCGCCTATGTGAAGACAACGTGGTGAGAAAATGAGCTCGGGATGGGTTAAGATTGCCTTCAATCCAACATGCCATCCCATGCACATCTGTCTCTTCAAATTGCATTCTTGTGACACCATGAACCTTTCTTCAAGAACATAGATATACATGGCTCATGGCTGGGACAAACGGTATTGATTCTTTTTTTCTTACCAGAAGCTTCCATTCATTCATTGGCCTTTCCCAAAAAGAGGAAAGAGGGGGAGGGAATGGCCTTTCCCACAAATGGGGGAATGCCTTTCCACCAGCATTCCACCAGGAATGGGAATGGGAATGGGAATGGGAATGGGAATGGGAATGGGAATGGGAATCCAGTTCCGCCCAATCAAACAGTTGTTATTAAACTTGGAATGGGAATGACAATACCATTTCAATTCCGATTCCAGACCCCTAACCCCTATATCAAATCTATATTCAATTCGGCTCACCATGGACGGATCATGGATGCAAGGTACAATAACAGTTGACACAATTTATAAAACTTCAGAGCTCTACCAATCCACAAACAGAGCACCATACAAATAAAATCAGTTTTCAATTAAGTGCGGCATCGTTTGTTCCTACTTCCTACTTTATTTTTCTAGCCCAACTCCTTGAGATTCCCGGTATACCTGGATCGACAAAAACTTATCACGGAATATCCTCCAATTTTCTTTCTTAGCTCGTACGTTAGCAGTAACTCTGAAATTTCAGTCTAATAGATCATCGCACACCAACTGAGGCCATTAAATCCTCGTACTCCGGGTCATTCTCCTGTTTCCTTGCCTTTGCTGGAGAGTCCCCTTGTCGGGAAGATACCGAAGTGGGTGAGAATGGATCATATATTTGGTTTCCACCAGGAGTGGAAATCGACTTACCAGAAGAAAAGGACAGACTGCTGTTAAACTGGTGGATTTGAAACGAGGGGTTTCCTGGTCGATTAGTTGGAGCTGGACCTGGCTGATTCTGCTGCTGCAATAGTGGATTCAGCGGTCGAAGGGGCAACGGACCAGGGATATGAGATGCTGAACCAAAGCTCCGTGGTCCCACTTGGGAAGGAGTAGACACAACATGATGTGGATTCAGAGATGCTGGGATTCTAGGGGGCGGTGGTGGTGGGATAGCAGTTGGGCTACCAGCAAAGGGGATAGCAGATCCAGGTGCTATTGATGTTACCGGAGCATGAGGTCTACCCATCTGGTTGTTAATCTGGGGCCTGGGAAAATTTTGCATGCCAGGCTGTGGTGATGAATTGAACATGGCTGGCCGGAATGAAGGTGGTTGGAGTGCCGGTTGGGGTGCTTGTGGGTGTTGCATTGAAGACTTTGGTAGCAACGGTGGAGTATTCTGAGGCACAAGTTGATTGCTTGGCCTTGAAACTGTTTGAGAAGATGGCAGTCTGATAGGCTGAAATGTGAAGTCTCCTGAGCTTGGCCTTTGAGGCTTTGGAGCTGTAACTGGTGGAATATTTCCAGCACTTGTCACTGGGGGCTTCATGGGAGTGAAACTTGGTATGCTTCCAGAAACAGCAGGTGGCATCCCTGGTTGTGGTTGGGATGAAGCCAAAGGAACGGGTGGAGGAACTTGTGCAGAACTAAGCATAGGGTTTTGTAATAGATTAGGTACAGAAGCATGTATATTTACTGGCTGCGAGGGTGCAATCGGTGTAGACTGAATGGATGATGGTACTGATGCTGAATTTGCTCCTGTTGTTTGGGTCACAATTGAGAATGGTGCTTGTGGAATAATTGGTGGAGGCATTGGTGTTGATGCTGCCCTAGATGTTGATGGCAATGATCCTGATGCCGGTGATGGTCCAGCTGAAGGTAATGATGTTAGCATCGTTGCAGGTGCTGCAGGTAGAGCAGAAACTGATGATGCAGTGCCTGACACAACTTGAATTTGGGCAGAAGCAAATGTTGGTGCAGCAGCTGCATGATTAGCTGGAGTACCAGGTAATTGGGGAGTAGGTCGGGGAGGGAAGCTAGCCGGAGATACCACATTCCCTGCTGGAGGTCCGCTGAATACCATTGATGGCACATTTGGTGGAGGAACTCCTGATTGAACAATAGGCTGTGGAACTGCAGGAGGAGGTCTCTGAGGTGGAGCTGTCTGCATGATGTTGCCTGGCCCTTGAGGGACTGGAGGGCCTGTAGGTACAGTAGRCCATCCGGCAGAACTTCCAACAGGATTGAATGGTCTGTTAGGATGTTGCCCTGACAGAGTTGTTGATGCCAATTGAGGCATTGACGGCACTGGTTGTCTTGCCACAGGTGCTGGTCCAGTAGGTCTCGGTTGGTTACCAGTAAATGAAAGTGGTACACTAGGAGTGGGTGGAGTTGGCATAGTAGCATATGCTGATGGGGGCTGTGGGCCTGTCATGGAATGGTTTCTTGGAGGAACATTGCCCAAAGGACGTGCATCATGAAAGGGCTGCTGCAAAACTGGCATTGATGGCTGTTGTCTTGGAGCAAAATGTGGGTTCCTTGGAACAGAGCCAAACCCGGCTACAGCAGGAGGGCCACCTCCAAAAAATGGAGGGACGTTTGAAGGATTGAGTGGAGAGGGAGATACCTGAACTGGATTGTTGGGCAAGGAGACCAAAGAACTTGGATGGGGGCTGAAGCCAGAAGGCGGAAGTGTAAGAGCATTAGGTGAGCCTGTTGGGAACCATGGAGTTGGGTATGGCTGAAATTGAGTTTGTGGACGACCTGGTTGACTGGATCCCATAATTGGTTGCAGCACTCCCTGATTAACTGCAGGAACAGGCATGTTATAACCACTGCTTGCATCTTTCTGGCTTGGATCAAACATGTTTGCACTCTCCCCAGAAACTGAAGTTGGAGTTGTGGAAACCACAGCCTTACTCCCCTGACATTAGAAAAAGGAAAACCATTAGCATGATAAATACAGAAAACTAGAAAGAAACTAGATAGAGAGGAATCAAATCCATGCCATCTGTAGTAAATTGAAATTTAAAACTCACAGATACTGGGGTGACCAGCAGTTCTATTAAGGAAACTGCAGCATCAACTTTCTCATATGTGTCAGCAGATATATGGACATGCAATTCTTCATAAGCACCAGGGTCTTCATTCCCATCTGATTGAGTAATTTCAACCTGGACATGAAGCAATTTCAAAGAAAATAAATCATCCAGGACTAATTCATCTAATCAATTTTAGTCATGGAATAGAATGCAGAAGGKAAAGGAAATATTTTCAAATAGAGGAAAGAAAATAAAATAATCAAGGAGAGCATGATATTATTTGTTTTGACAGATGATGACAAGCTTTTTAGAGAATATAATGAAAAATATTATAAAAAGGTGAAAGAGAAAACATAAGTGATATCAGGAAGGAAAATCGGATAAAATATACCAAAAAAAAGCCTGCTACATAGAATGACATAAAACTTGTGTTTGTAAGCTATTCTCATCAATAACACTTCCTCTTCTCTATAAAGTGATACCTACCTTCTCCTGTGTTCCCACTTTGATACCACGAATTCTTATTTTTGATCCAGTTTCCTAATTTAATTTTGAAAAAAAAAAAAGAAGTTAGAATCAGAAAATGAAACCAGTGTACAGCAAAACCTTCCAATTAGCATCACACTGACTACAAATAACCAGATGAGAACCACTTCTAGCAAGCATTACTAGGATCAGACATGCTAACCTGTTCTAGTCGCTTTTGAGTATTGCTCCCAGATCCCAATATTAGGCCTATGAAATTATATCCCGGATATGCTTTAAGCTGCAGAGAGAAAATAAAGCTCAAGTTCTTCACAGAACAGTACTAACTTTTATTGGGGATGCTTTAGAAAGAATACATTGCTACATGATTGGTAATGGCTAGTAAGACAGCTTCCAGTTTTCAGAAGATAAAAAGAAGAGTCATATAAAAAAAGAATGCAACATCAGTGTGCCAATGACTAAAGCTCAACTTACAGGGACAGGAACCACGGCCTCTTTCAGCAATGGCTTGTAATCAGGTGGAACCTTGAAACTTGGATTCAACTTTAATATTTCACCTGGAAACCCAAAAAAAAAATGAAAGAAAAAGGAATGTGAGTATGGTGTATGAAAGAAGAACAAAAGTGCAATCTTAGTAAAGGGTCCTGAACAAACCAATAGCTTCTCGCCTTTCTAGTTCCAGAAGTTCCTGTTTCCGTGCCTGAAGAAGAATGGATGCTCAGAATCAAGACTCATGATAGACAAATTTAATAAGAAAGAAGAAAAAAATAAAAAATAATAACTCCTACAAAAAAGCAGTTTCTAGATGATAAAAGTGAGAAATGCAACATCTGGAACAAAACAATACCTCATCATTARTCCGACGATCAGATGTTTCAATAGTTGGAACCTCAGCTGGTGATTCTGAGGCTTGGGCATCTCCAGTCTTCAGAACTCCAGATTTCATCTGTTGTGTAATTTGATCCACTCGAGTCTGCTCAAAATTTGTACCACCACACAGGCAGTAACATCACTTAATGCCACCTGGAATGGGAAGCTTCCATGTGAGAATTTCACAAGGAAGATACCCACATTTAAGCACTAAATGGAAGGAAAAAATGAAAAAAAAAATTCGATTGCCACAGGTTGAGCAGCTGATACTCCACTGTGCAAATTGTAGACACAAACAAGTGCAATCTTTTATGGTGCTTTAAAATATTAAAAGGAAACAAAACATCAAGATTACAGATGCAACATTCACCACAAAGATTGAAATTTAAATTATGCAATCACAGAAAGATCCTCAAAGGTCGAAGTGACCTTTAACCAAATGCATATTTTGCAGAGAACCATGATTTACATGTTACAACAAACATAACCGATAAGTCTCAAAATTACCTGATATGCCAAGGCCCTTCCTTTTCGGACAATAGCATCTTGTGTCAGATCAATTCCCCATTTGGTTTTTCTCTGTACCTGCTTGGTACTCTCTTCCTTGGCTGCATCACTAGTATCTAGCTTTCCACCACCTCGTGCAATAGGAACTAAGGAACCCGATAATTTGTTTTTTGGTATAACAAAACCAGACTTTGCTCCAAACATAGAGACCCTAGGACCAGTAGTTGATGTTGAAGATGTAGTGGTAGTGACTACTTTGGTCACATGGTGAGGTTCAACTGCAGATGCTGAGTCAATCTTCGTGGCCATGCTATCAGAACAAGTTGCCAATATCCTATCTGTTAATGCCGCTAACCCAAAAGATGCTGCATGCATATTTGGTATAAAATTTCATGGTAAGCCTCTAATATCAATGTGATACAATTCAGTAAATAGTAACAATATCATATGCACAATGACAGAATTCATTGAACATAACACATCCACCATATCTTGCGAACAAGGATTTCATTTTCAAATATTTATTTGGATTTTGGAAAGTTAAAAATAGTTCACAAGCCACAAGACTTTAAGATGTCAAGCAATGGACGCATGGAGTCTCATGCCAAGGATGCACAGGATAAACATTGTTGTACTCAGTGAGCTCTCTCCATCCGCTATCAAAATCTAAGAATCTATTAACTTCAAACTCTTCAAGTGTAGCAATCCAAGTTGCTACTTCTAGGCCAATGCTATTTAAGACACAATCACCCTGCTAACTCCTTCTCTCAATGGTACCCAAGGGTATTCCCTCAGTTGCTTATCTTTCTTGGAAATGACCAAGTGCTTGAGCTAATAATGCCAAATATCAGAAGTAAAAGTGAAGAAGAAATTGGACAAAACAAACTAAATAACCGAATATAGAAACACTAGTTTTATCTTGCTTAGGTCCAAGCACATCCAACCCTGCACCCCACCCCCGAGAAAGGGGAAAATCGTTTTTAAGAGGCCCTTATTACAGGAGATGTAGATGATAACAACTCTAACAGGGGGCATTTGAAGTTAGTAACTAGAATTATCAGATTAAACAACATCTCTCTCCCCGATTAATTCTGTAAACAATTTAGCACGACTATATTTATGCAGTAATGCCTTGAAACCACATCCATTTCTCCCCAGCCTTAAACTCCAATTATTCCCCCCACCCCTTCAAATCCCCAGCTTACATCTCCGGATTTACTTTCACGTATCAATATTAAGAATACAAAATAATCAAACCAGCCTAAAACACCGCCACTGAATGCGTATTCTACAACAAATAAACTCCATGATTCTGCACTTAAATCTCATGAAACCTTTAAACAAGATAAGGGTAAAAGAAAAAGAAAAAGAAAAGGAGAAAAGGGCCCTTACTATCTTTTCTCTTTTCTCTACTTTTCGGCATTGAATAGATGTAAACTATAAACCGATAATTTTGTAGGGATTTCGATAATACAACTGAGAGAGAGAGAGAGAGAACTTAAACCCTAACGCAGGATGAAGAGAATGGACGGATACCCATTAAAAGAAAAGAGAAGAAGAGGAGAGAAATGGAGTACAAAGTTCGTACCTGCCGTAAAACTAGGGTTTGAAGAAGCATCTGCAGATTTGATGACTAGAAAAGAAAACCAAGWCTTTTTATTGTTTTGAGCCCTTCCACACGGCCGCGAGACTGCGAGAGAGCGAGGAGTGGCGAATCGGGACTTCCCTATGAAACGGGAACTCTAGAAAACAACGCAAGAAACACGCCTTCGACGATTGTTCCCAGAGACAGAACCTCGATTTTGTAATTTCATCGAAAAAGCGTGGGCTATATCATATTAACCAGCTGGCTCTACGACGATGGGGAAGCGATTGAAGCTTTGTTGCGTTTATTATCCTCGGAGACTCATCAGAGATTCCGAATTACTAAAATGCCCTTCACTGCTCCTTCTAAGTATATATCCCTCCCTTAAATGTAGTATGTGCAGGGGGTACAACTCGGGCGGGTTGGGTCAGATCTAACCCACAAACCTTGCATTCGGGTCTGGCCCAGCCCAAAACTAAGCCCCAAGTTTATTAACCCAAACCCAACCTAAGATTAATCCAATAATCCAAATTTATGTCAGGTCTGAGCTTTAAAACTCAGACATAACTCGAGCAAAAACTCGAATTGTAACATGTTGAGCCCATCCAAGTTGCAATTCTATATAAGGTACAATTAGGGGTGTAAATGGATCGAATTCAAATCGGATTAGGTATATCTGAATTTCAATTTGATTAAAAATCTGATATTCGAATTTGATTCGATATTCAATAGATATTGAAAATTAATATATGAATTCAAATCCGATTAAATATTCGATTCGATTCGATTCGATTCGAATTCAATTAATTAATTAATAAATATATAAAATAAATATTTTATTGATATAAAATATATAAATATATTAATATATTAATTATTTATATAACTTAATTATTATATATATAAATTATATAAAATATTTTATATATTATATATAAGAATTAAATAATCGATCAAATTCAGATATTTATCAAATCAAATCAGGTCATATCCAAAATCGATCGATTAGATATTCGAATTATCCAAATTCAATTCAATTATATTGAATATTGAATTCGAAATTAGATTTTCGAATACCGTTTACACCTCTAAGTACAATACAAACAGCAACCTGACTCTCATAGGGACTGTTTGAGTAGTGCAGCACCACACCTATAACCTCCTTCCACAAATTTAGTAATGGTGGGATTTGAATCCTTGTCTCCATAAAATAAACTAGCTAACATACCAACTGAGCCGCTCATTTGGCTTTACATTGAATAATCAAAATACCCTGGAATGTTGTTCTTTTCAGATGGATTCAAACTTCAGATCAATAGCAGGCCAAATATGGAGATGGGCCGTCATAGTTCAATAGTATCAATTCAGTACAATTTGATTGCTTTTTTGGAGAAKGACCATTCAGTTCAGGGTCAGAATTTATAAGCTCAAAGTACAGTTGAAGTGGATGCCAGCTCGGAATTGATATCAATTCACAAGCGGGCATTAGTGTGTAGAATGGAAGTATTTGACCTTTTAAATGTTATAACTCTAGGGTGAAAATCAGTTTGCATTGGAGTTATCGGTACTTCTCCGTTTTTTTTTTTTTTTTCCATCGGCAGAAGTAATCGTTTCCAAGCTTTAGACTTTACTCTTCTTCATCTTTATCAGTGTTGATTTTCTGAGTCAATTGGGGCTGAAGAGACCTTGACCATCACAAATTCAATTGAACCCACAGGTGTTGATTTTCTTAAGTTGGACTACAACATCATTTCCCCAACTTTTAATCCAGTTACATTATTATTCAGTCTTGGGAGGAATAGACTGGATCCAAATATAACCTTTGTCCCTTTTCGAGAGAAAATCTATGATACTGGAAAGTCATGGTATCTGAAAGGCTTTGATCAATCATATAACTCATCTGATTGGTTACCATGTTTATGATCCCGATTGATTGGTTAGAAGTTTTTTCGGTATCATATCTTTCCGGCATCATGGTTGAACCTTTTTTTAATAAAATTAAAGTAGCAGATGATCTTAGACTTGAACTCTTTTTTTTTCATAAATTTTAAAATACGCTTATATCAGGATTTAGAGAAATGAACAAATATATAATATTTGTTGATATTTCATCTTTGATGATCTCTCTTATGTGATCAAAATTTCAAATGCTAAGCAAACTAAAGATGAAGTGATTGGTTCACTATCACTTGGAGGCACTCTAATTTTTCATAGAATTGAACGCAGGGAAGGAGGCTTCATTTCTTTATGATTTGTTTTCAAGATAATTTACAAGGGTAAAAAGCTTCACCGATGCACATCATCCATCTTGCAGCTGAAGCCTTCAGCAAAGCTTTAATAAAATGGTCAATGGTTTCTATTTCTGACAAAAAAGGAAGTTGGATTGATGCTATCTTCACATAACATCACTTTTGATCTTTTCACTTTGGGGCAATACTTGGCTCCTACCATGTTGGAGGACATGCATCCTACCACCTCCTGATTTTTATTATGGTTTTTAAAAATGAATCGGAAATAGAACCAGTCAGGGAACCGATTTCTGGTTAAGCGGTTCAACTTGTAACATCATAAATAAATTAAAAATAAAAAAATATATTTATAAATAATAAAAAATAGCATAAATTAAATAAAAAACAGAAAACTAAAGAAAATAAAACTACCTAAATAAAAAGTAACACAGTACAAAACACATAGAAAATATAAAAATAAAATACAGAAAAATTCTAAAAAATATAGAAAAAATAAAAAAAATATATAAAATACAGAAAAATAAAACAGAAAATTGCAAAACAAAATACAGAAAAAAAAAACAGAGAATTGTAAATAAATGCAGAAAAAAAAACACAAAAACAAAAACAGAAAAATAAAACAAAAAAAAAATGCAGATAAAGCAAGTCTTCCATGTACCATGTCTATAGACAGATATATAGAGACAAAAAGCAGAGAATACCATATGCATTGCCAATCACGTCTGTGTCTCTAAAGCCAATAACAACAGCAAGGCACAAGACAATCAAAATCCAATTCACCTCTGGTATGTAAATCTGACCATGCGTCTTGCTTGATGTGTGTATTATCTTCACATGGGGAAAGCACTTCAGTGCCCTACACTGACTGATAATTGAGAAAGTAGCTGAAATTATAGCCTCACTTCCCACAACCGTAGCAAGAGTGGCTATTATAAATACAGGCCAAAATATACCCTCTGCATTGAGAATAAAGGGAGAGAAGAGTTTGAGGAATTGTCCAAGGAAAACAAGAAAGGAAAGCTAATAGATAATACAAAAACATGAAAAGCAAAATTTGTGATTCATTCAGAAATACTTAATCAGAAACAACTATCAAGTAAACACTGAGAATAACTGAACTTGGGAAAGATTCCCAATATGATAGGATTAACTGTAAGTTAAAATAGTGATTGCCATGCAAACAAACAAGGTTTTCAATGTTCTAAATTTTGATACAAATCTCCATAAGAAGTAAGCATATCTAGAAGTGGGCTCACCGCCGGTGGGCTCGGGCTTGGTTGTAGGCAAGTTGCCACTGCAAGTGCTACTCCAACTTGTAGAATCGCCAATAACCAATGGTGGTGTTACTACCACTACAAACTCCCCGTCTACCGCTGTAAACTTGTCGGACAGCAGCTACAAACTCGTTACCCACCACTACAAGTCGATCACCACTAGACCTGTTCATGGGTCGGGCCAGGCCGGGCTTTTACTCTGTATTAACAGATTTTTCTAAGGCCCGAGCCTGACCATCGGGCCTACAACTTGGGCCCGAGCCCGGCCCTCATAAAAAGCCTGAAGCTTGGGCCTGGRCCCGAGCCCAAATTATCCCATGTTGTTACTACTGCTGAAGCGGCTGAATAGAGAGAGAGAGTGAGTGAGAGAGAAATTATAAAGAAAAAAAATAGAAAAATGTATATATTAAATTATAAATATTATATTATTTATATATTTTATATAATATATTTTATAAAATATATAATGCTGAATTGGGTCGGACCGGGCTCAGACCGGGCTTTTTTGACAAATCTCGAGCCCGGCCCATAACACAGTCGGGCTTACTGTGTTAGGCCCGAGGTCAGGCCCGCGGGCCTAATTACATGACCAAGCCTGACCGGGGTGCAGGCCGGGCCATCGGGCTACCCGGCCCATGAACAGGTCTAGTCACCACTACTAGTGTTGGCCGCCACAACTCTTACTACTGGAGACTGCAAGTGTTGGCCACCGAAACTCTTACTACTGTAAACTCGTCGTTAATCGCCGTCGGTCGGTGTGTGTCGCCGTCGGACGCTGGAGGTGTTGGCCGTTGCAGGTGGCCGGTTGGGTGTGAGGGTTGAGAGGAGGGAAGGGTTAGAATGAAAATTTGGTTCTAACCCTAAAGGGACTAAACATTCGACTCTGGGTTGGGGAAGGCGTTTTATTTTTTGTTTTTTTGTTTAAAACATTGAAAATAAAAAGAGTAACCTGTGAACCGCTGCCCGGGTTGAACAGTTTAGCGGTCCAACCGCCTGGGTCAGTGGTTTTCTGACTTTTTCAATGTTTTTTAGAAAATTCCAATTTTTAGTATAAGCAAACCCAGGGGCTGACCGGTTACCTTTTTTCGGTCTGACTATCCGGTCTGACCCAGTTTTGAAAACCATGATTTTTAGATCTAAACCCTAAAATCTAAAATCTAAAATCTAAATTTAAGCCCTAAGCCCTTAAACCCTATAATCTAAAATCTTAACTTAAGCACCCTGAAATCCTAAAATCTAAACTCTAAACCCTAAAGTACTAACTATAAGAATTTCTTGATTTTTTTTTTTGCACAAAATGGCTACTTTCATACTCAAAATTATATTACCAAATCTCAAGCATGTCAGCTCACGGGTAAGTTGTAAACATAAAGTCTTTTAGAGTTAGATTCATGAGAACCATGACACAACAAATAATCAATAGGAAGAAGCATGTGTAGGTGCATGTTGGCAGGAATATTGAAATCATCTAGTTCTAGTTGCCTTCATTTTGTAAGAAAAAGCAAGGTTGTGTTTGGATTGGAGCAGGAACTTAAACAAGAATGGAAAAAAGCAATTTTGAATCCAAATTGTCACTCTACCTCTTGCTTTGCAATTTGGCTACCAAGTGAGAGCTCTAGCGAGTGCACTCTTTACTCACATTTTATAATTTATAATATATTATTTAAGTTTTCCTCATGTAATTTTTATTAATTGTGATGCTTGGTGATGATTCAATACTTCAGATGGTTAGTTGACACCCCTCCAAAACATAAGGTGTGACCGTGTGAGATTAAATCCATGAAACCACAAGAAATTTGTGATATGGTTAATGGGCATCAAGTGTACCTTATTCACCCCTACTTTTTTTTTAAGCTTGATAAGGCCAATTCATTATGAAGTACTTAGTGAGTTGTCAGAATCGATACATTCATCCATGAARGCAGGGCACATAGGCCAAGTAATAATATTAGAAGAAGACAAACCATAACGAGCTGTAATGTGCGCTACCTTATTGGCTAATCTTGGTACAAAAGTCACTAAGCAGCTTGAAAGAGTATTTCAAACAGATTTGCAATCTGACACAAGCCGGCGAATTTGCCAAGGGGGAGTGACTATAGACTCCAACAGAGCTATAATAACAACCTTTGCATCTCCCTCTAATAATACCAAAGACAGACCCAACTCCACAATGAACTTTAAGTCTTCTAAGAGAGTTATGGCTTCAACTTCAATTGCAAACATAGAAGGTGAAGGAATAGTAYGCCCATAAATAAAGTACCCAGAGTGATTCCTTAGCACTAAACCTATAGCAGCTTTGTCCACCCCTATTGCACCATCAAAAATTAGCTTCATAGCACCTTAGGAGGGTGACACCAATGATTAACCAATTTATTAGTCTCTATCACCACTAGGTTCCTTAGAATGGACTTAGACCTCTATATTTGGCTTTCCAAATTAGATAATTGAGCCTCTGCACTAGATATCACCCCCTCAAATACTAATTGGGGAATGTTCTAAGGCTACCTTGCAATGCATCTTCCAGATGTGCCAAAGAAGAATCACTCCTTTAACAAGGGTAGAGACTACATTCTCATTGAAAGCATCATCCATTAGTACCCATTGAGATAGACACTCTATTAAAGATTGGTGTATGAGTTCATCAGTCCTGAGACCTAAGGAGCTGCCAAAGAGTATTATTCTTGTAATTTGACATGCCACAAAAAGATGATCAATTATCTCACTTCCTTACCCACACAAAGGGGGCACATTGCCTCACCTTAATTGTTCTCTTTGCAAGCTTCATTCTAACTGGGAGGACATTATTAAGGCACCTCCAAAGAAATAAATGAACTCTAGGAGGAAGTATGTCGTGGAAAAAATTTTGGCGACTCAAGAATATTCACCCCTACTTTTGATTTCACTATAACTATAAATAAATTATGTTCATTGTATACATCTTTCCACCACCTATACTGAACCAAGATGAATGCTATTTTCTTGGTGAAATTGAAAAATTGACTCATAGAAAAACTCATTGACCAAACCTTCAAAAAAAAAATGGTTGTGGCTTATCAAAATCTGAACAAACGCAAAGGGCAACATGATAAAAATTTGCTCATATGCTTGTTGTTTGCCCCCAAAGAAGGCGAACTAATGTTTGAAGGAATTATAAATTTTTGAGTCTAGATTTGTTGTAGACTAAGAGCATTGGCCAACACCTAGATCCAATCAAATGCCACCAATTGTTGTATACACGAGTCAATCTCTTCTTTTGTGTGGCGTGATTTAGGGGAAAGCAAATGGGTAGGTTCTACCCAGAATCAAATGGAACCAACATCGAATCGGATTTGAACTGACCCTAGCCAATCTGTTACAGGGTAGAGTTTGGTTCCATATTCCTGGAATCGACCCCCACCCAAGTTGGTTCCAGGGTTTAGGGGTTTATCTCACCCAAACTGACCCAATGAATCAGCCTTGGTGGAACCAGCCTTGGAACCAAATTTGTCTTGAAATAAACCTTAAAATATTTTTTTAAGTGATTTGATCATTTTTTTTTAATATTTGAATGTGAATAATAAAAAATGTAAAAGATAATATTTACAAATTAAAAATTATAATGACAAATTGAACCATATATTAATATATTATAATAATCTACATATTAAATTATTCAATTTAATCAATAAAGATAATATAATTTTAAACTATATATTATCATTACTAAAAATCAAGTTTTTAAATGACATTTCATTTTTTTACGGGGGCAAGTAGAGAAAGAACATGTTCCATAGGTAGACCTTGAAACCAACCCAAAAATCGACCTTCACAGGGTAGGTTTTGGTTCAAAAAACCTAGAACCACCCCCTACAAGGTAGGTTCTAGTTTATACCACAAACTGAACTGAAGTGACCCATTTTCACCTGTATTGTGGTGTGGTTATCCCATTAGTCTATTTCTATTTTTTCTATTATTTTAAGGATATAGTTTGGAAGGAGCACAGATACATAATAATAATAATAATAATAATAATAATAATAATAATAATAATAATAATAATAATAATAATAATAATGCAAGGTTTTGTACCCTATATACTTGTATTTGCAATCCTTCCAAAGCGAGCCTAAATAACAAATATATAAACCTAATTAATCATCCTCCTTTACCAAAAAAACTCCCCTTCTTAGTTCTTCCCCCTAACCCAAGTATCTAAAGTAGATTGTTCAAATAGAAATCCACTCATCGTTAAGCCTAAGAAGAAAAGTAAGTTGTAAGTATATGAATCATAATTGGGTCATCTTATAAATATGCATAGAAATTGCTTCTTTTTATTGCAAAAGACCCTGAAAAGAAAAAAAAATAATAATAATAAAAAGAGGAAAATGATTCACCTTCAGAAGCTTTGCAATTTAACTGATTGGAACTTGGAAGCATCAATTCCCAAGTGAAGATTGAAGAAGACATGCTTTGAGCACTTAACTTAGAAATATACAATAAAAATAGCATCAAGGACTGCAACCTTAAAGTATAGATGCATTTGAATTACACTTCAGGAAACTTGAGATTTGGGAATTCTTATGATATTTATTAGGGGAAAATCTATGATGCCGGAAAGACATCATAGCAGAATGGTCTTGACCAATCACAACCCTTGGGGAATATGGGTGAAAATCCACTTGATCGGTTTCTACTTTTATAATGCCAGTTTATTGGTTGTAAGTTCTTCCCATGTCATGTCTTTCTAACATTATAGTTAAACCCATTAGAGCTTTAAATTGTAATCAAAATTAGAAAAAAAAATGTTATTTCAAGAGCCAATCATCACCGGGTAGTTTTTTCAATCAAAACCAAATAATGATGGCTAATGCTATAACAAAGCATCCAAGCTAAAATCTACATTTGCTTAATTAGGGTTTAGACATTGTGAAAGGTTTCTCTGTATAGATAAGAAATGCAAATCACAAATGGTTTCTTAAATAAATAAACTTTTCCTTAGGAAATTTTTTTTGGTCATTTACTCAAGGAAGACTTGTCTTCCATAATGAATAAGTTGCTTTTCAACCACGAGAAAAAGAGATCAAAATTAATATAGAACAAAAAGAGTATGGATAAATGGTTGAGACAAAGGTAAGCATGATAATAGAGAAAAAAAAACTTCAATAACCAAAGAATATAAATAACTGCATCTATTATGAGGAAATTATCTAAGAAACACTTATTCRTGTGCAACTAACAAGGCCTTGTTTACAAATAAAGTGAAAGGAATTGGCTGAACTAAGTTGTTGACCCAATAAACCATGCAAGGTTGAAGATGAAAGAGGTTTTTCATTTTTCCTTCTTTAAGCAAATATTAGGATATTAGGAACAAGGGTAAAATATAAAAACCTCCCATCAGGTTTTACTTTCACAAAAACCTCTCCTATAGTATTGAAGAAACCTGTTATTACCTCCCTTAATTTTCTTATTGTCATTGATGGAAAACATTGGTCTAATGCATTAATTTTCTAAAACTACCCATTTTACCATTACATCTACAAATTTAAATATAAATTCACTAAAATACCCCCAAAACAATTTTTACCTTTAATTAAAAAATCTCTAAGTTGGATTGAAAAGAATAAGGTCCCATTTGGTTCACATGAATAGGGGTCTGGAATTGGAATTGGAATTGGCTATTTCAATCCCAATTGTTTGGTTGGGCAGAATCGGAATCCCATTCCAATTCTTGGTAGAATGGCATTTCCCTATATGAGGGAATGGCCATTCCCTTCCCTTCCCTAGGAATGAAATTCCATTCCTATTGATTCCAATTTTCATTCCCTTTTTTGTTTGAACCAAACGGACTATGGGAATAGACCATTCCAATTCTGATGTTGAAGGATTCGATTCCCATTTTGATTATGACTGTTAACCAAACAGGCCCTAAATTATTTTACTCTATAAAAACATTATGCCTACTAAAGTTTAGAAGGACAAATTTGTCATTTTAAATTATATTTAAAGATGCCCTAATAAGTTGTAAGGATGATTGCATAATTTTGAAAACTTCATTACTTCAACAAAAATGAGAGGGAGGTAATTGCAAGTCTTTGATAAATTATAGGGCAGGTTTTTTATAAAAGTGAAAACTCATAAGAGTTTTTTATGATTGTTAGAAGCTTTAGGATATATTTTTATATTTTACCAAAGCAACAAATTAGAATAGGGAAAATTTCTTAAGCTACTCTTATGGTTTAGCTAATTAACGAACTCTACCCTTACTGTTTACATATTGTGTTAAAGTACCTTATTGTTTATGACAATTGATATTGCTGTTAAATGCTAACGAAAAAAATGAAATGCCAATTTTCCCTCCACTTTTCCTCAAATTTTCAAAATAAAACTCAAAGAAAGTAGATCACTACTCCATCTTTGTCTTTGTTTTCCATCTCAATCTCTGACTTTGCCTCTGTTTCCATCTCCACCTCCAACTCTGTGTCCATTTCTGTTTTCCATCTCCATTCCCGATTCCATCTATGTTTTTGTCTCCATTTCTGATTTCGTATCCCATCTCCATCTTTGACTCTGTCTCCATCTCTATCCCCTTCTCCGTATTGTCGATCCTCGTACGGATCCAGTAAGAGATGGGCCWACTCTGCCTCATCTTCTTGGCAGGCTTCTTGATTCTAATTGTTTTGTGCGATGACATTGTCGATTTTGGGTCAGGGCTCAACGACAAAAGAAGCAAGAAAACCCTCATCTTGCCTTCTTATATTTGAAGCCTAATTGCAAAAAAAAAAAACAAAACAGTTTTTTTCATTGTTTAGGTTGTGTTTGGTTGCAATGCAAATAAATTTGCACTGGTGCAAAACTATAGTAGTGCAAATGATTTAAGTATAAATTCTAACCAATTCTTGTTTCAAATTTTAGCTTATTTTGTTTGATTGCATTACAAATGAAGTAAATTAAGATGGTGTTTGGAAGCGTGGGTGTTTTTTGGGATCGATTTTCAAAGAAAAACGCCCACGCTTGTTAGACTCATTTTTCACAAAAAAAGCACCTTCATATGTTTGGTAGTGTTTATGCCACCACGTAGACAGTGAGCAACACAAATGCTATTTTGGTAAGGTAATTTTTATCACTGTTTTCATGTATGTGCATATACATGTRAGCGCCACATCATTCAACCATTGGGGGCAACGGCTCACCGATGCATGAAACATCAAATCTGACGTTTCATGCTACGGTTAGGATGCTTTTTATGATGCATGCCCATTTTTTAGTGTTTTTTCAAAAAAGGCTTGAACCAAACAGTCATGTAAGTGGTTGTTTGTGGAATCGCCTACGTGGATCCAACGTGGCACCATTTTTCAAAAAAAAAAAAATGCCCACACTTCCAAACATCCCCTAAGACATGAAGTAGAATAAAAGTAAAACCCAATTAAACGAGAATTACATAGTCGGTCCTTTCAATCCTTACACCCATCATTTATTATTCATGACACCCTAAATCGAATTAGGGTGACTTCAAAAAACTTGTAGAGAGAAGAAGCGATATTGAAATGTTTTGAATATTTGATGTTGGCCAATTTCCACCGAAAATGATTTACTATTGTTGGTCGGTTTCAAGATTTTACTGGAGAGAGAGAGAGACTAAAAACACCGTAAAAGGTTTTAACATAAATCAATATCGATAAAAGAAAGGGTATTATTGTTATTTGGGAAATTGTCTAAAGCTCAYCTTGAGTTTTCAACATTTCTCTTAAACTCACTATAACTTTTCAAATTGTCTAAAACTCACCATGTCACTAACTTGACTTAAACAAACTAACGGGTGTTATACCATTTTAACCTTCATTTTAAAATATAAAATATATGCATATATTTTAATAATTAGACATGAAAAATAGGAAAAAGTTCAAAAAAATATTTTCAAATATAAAATACATAAAAGCATAAAAATTTCAAAAAATATAAAAAATTATAGAAATTGCAAACAAAATAAAAATTATTTTCAAATTATATAAACTATAGAAATTGAAAAACAAAATCAGAAAATAAAAACTGTAGAAAAAACACCAAAAGTTATAGAAAAACACAGAAATTGCAAATAAATAACAAAAAATACAGAAAAATTTATAGATTGTAGAAAATATAAAAATGTAAAAAAACAGAAGTTATAAAAAAACATTGGGAATTATAATAAAACACTAAAAATGAAAAAAAAACATGAAAACTAAAAATTGAAAAAAGACCCTTTTCCTCTAACCCACCATCCAAGGGCAATTTGATTATGAAAATTATTATTTATGCTGATTTGGACACATCTATTAAGAAACATCAACAATGCACTAACAGAAGGTAAGTTTTGGAAAATAAAATCTTAAAGACATGGTGAAGTAAGAGCAAATAGGATAATTAGTTATTGAAAAGAGTTAACTTTAAGATATTCAATGCATTCAATTATCTCTCATTAAATCCAACATTTAAGGTATTAATTTGCATTCACTTTCATAGAATCATATATTTAAGGCTTCTTTGTTTCTTCTCATCATTAAATTCTATAATCAAATACATACATAAATTAATAATTTCAATAACATAAAAAATTATACTTTTAAAATCTACCTAAAAAAATAGTGTTTTCATCTAGGTAGTGGTAAGAAATTAAATCATTTGGGTCAAAGGGGCCAATCCATGTTGCCACAATTAAATAATAAATTCAAAAATATATAAAATACAAAGAATATAAAAATTAAAAAAATGAGAAYCTTTTTAACATTATATATTTGACATATTAAACCATAATAAGTATGATAAACAATGCTTTAAAAATTGACCCGAAGGCCGACCTGCTTTTGCCTTTGGGTCACAGGTCACCAGTTCGACTGTCAAGGTCAAATGAGTCAAACCATTCTACCTCAACACTATGTGTGTGTGTGTGTGTGTGTGTAAAATTACATATTTTATCAATAAACAGTATTATTATGTTTTACATATATCATAGTTATGTTTTACATATATTACATATATGCATTATGTTACATTTATTTGTGTTTTTTAATTCCAATTTCAATTTTTTATTTATAAAAATATTATAAATTGCAATTTGGGGCCATTTTCACAAAAATAGCAAGGCAAGGCGCATAATGGCCTTAGGACGTATAGATCTTGAAAATTTACTCAAAAAAAAAAGATAACCCCAGTCAGACATTGGAGTGCAAAGTTATGGCTTCCAAAAGTTTACACATAATTAAGTGCGCAACCTGTGACTTGGTTAATGGGTCGAACGAGTCAATGGTTGAACCACACCCAAGTTAGACGGTTTTTAACAAAAAAGGAGAGTTTCAACAGAACCCGACCTAGAATCACGGCTGAGTGATGGTTCAAACGGTTCAATTGACTAGGTCAACAACAAGTTGAAAACATTGATGATAAATAATAAATGTTTTTATTAATGATTGAAATGAAATGTAAAATTTAAAACCAATTGAAAGTAAAACTTTTTTCCTATTATCTCTCATTAAATCTTATATTTAAGATATACTTTTCTCATCATTAAATTGTACTAATTAAATCCACAACATTAATTTTAATAATATAAAAATAAATATTTTTAAAAAATAATTTAAAAACAAAACCATTATCTTCCCTCTCGGTGGTGCGTAAGCAATTTAACCATTTAGAGCCAAATCTATTAATAAATAATGTCATAATTAAATAATAGAAAGTTAAAATAAATAAAATATATAATACAAAAAAAAATAAAAATAATTGAGCATGTCATTAATATTGTATATTCATTATATTGAACAAAAATAAGTATGAAATGTAAGAAGTATTTTTGTAAA
>NW_010729252.1:924347-939021 GCF_000365185.1 Nelumbo nucifera
GATGATATAATAGTTAAATAATAAATATTTAAAAAAATAATAAAAAGGTACAAGTAATCAAAATAATATATAAAAAATTATATATTAATTATGTCAAACAAAAATTAAGTGTGATAAGTAAAAATTATGTATATAATGTAGATAAAATATATAATTTAAAATTGATCCGAAAGCAAAGTTATTTTCTTATTAAATGGTGGGTTAATGGTCCAACTTTTCAAAGAAACTCATGATGTCATAATTGATTAATAAATATTTAAAAAAAAGATAGGACACAAAAGATAAAAAAATTATAGAGTTTTGTCAAAGACATTTTGGAACATTTCTAATTTTATATAATCATCATATTAAATAAAAATAATTGTTAAAATAAAAGTTAATTTTATTTAAGATAAAAATGTAATACAAAATTTAGTAGTAGTAGTAATAAATTAATAATAATAATAATTTTTATTATAATTTAAAATTTCCACATGTGCATATTTAATACAAATATTTAAGTTTATTTTATATATATTATTATTTTTATTAATTTTCAATTCATATCCTAACTATCATATATCTAAAATTCAAGTAATTGATATGAAAAAAATTCATACTWGTTACTGTTTAATTGCTATTATATATAATAAAAGTAATTTAAGAAATTTGCCTATTACAATAGCATAGTTAGATGATATCCTTCTTAATCAACGGCTCCGATCAGGTAATCGACATTGATGTTTGAGTGGRTGGGTCATCTCACGAAGTAATAATATCAAACATGAAATTCAAATGAGAAGATATTGTTCATCTAACGGCGTATRTGCATCTACTCAAATTGATTGATGTTTTCTACTGTAGGATGTGAAACATGGTATCATGAGTGCGCTGGTTAAGTCATTGCCACCGAAGGCGTAACTTAGAGTTCAGTCTTTTAGAGCCGGCCTATAAAGGTGAACAACTAGGGTTTACATGAAGCCCTAGACGGTAGTTCATTTCTTGCCGATAGAGAGAGAGAAGGGAAGATGCCGGCGGGTCACGGTCTGAGGTCTAGGACGAGGGATTTGTTCTCTCGGCCGTTCAGGAAGAAGGGATACATCCCATTGTCGACTTACCTGAAAACTTACCGCATCGGAGACTATGTGGACATCAAGGTGAACGGAGCCGTGCACAAGGGCATGCCCCATAAGTTCTACCATGGCCGCACCGGGAAGGTCTGGAACGTCACCAAACGGGCCATTGGCGTCGAAGTCAACAAACAGGTTGGTGTTCTCTACTCTGATTGATCTCTTCTCATCTTTACTTGCCCAATTTTCTGGTGTAGTTGAAGGATTGCTTGATTTAGTTCTGTTTAATGGAAGTAGTAAAGCATATTTTGGATGAAACGGGTAGGCGTGGTCAGTATTACAGTGGATGTTATAATGGGTTGAGCTTCGTTTGGTGATACGATAGGAAGGAGGAAAAGAAAATAACATTTGATTTGTATAGTATTTGGGCATTGAATTGAAATTGGTTTTGTCTATCGGGGTTGAACTGTATTTTCTGGTTCTGATGAAATGGGTGTTTAAGCTTCATATGGTAAAATTGTCGGTCAAATTTTGGTTGAAATGAGTATACACTGAAAACTAGAGATGATGATATAATGAGTTTTGCTACATTTGGTAACTTGGATCTAAACAAGTAAAGAAAGAAAATTACATTTTGGTTAATTAGCTTAGCAGATAGGGAACCATTCTGCCGACGTTGGAACTTGGAAGTACTGTTTGTCTGAATGGGTGCAGGTGGGGTTTGTAGAATTGAACAATGGAAACTGTTATTTGTTTCTTGTGCTGTCTTGATTGGTTATCTGTTTTGATTTGTTTATTGTTTACTTWAATGAGTAGAAGCTAGACCCAGAATATAAATGGTCCTTTTCGAGTCAATACCTTTGATTAATTCTTATTAGTATTCGTGGGGAGCAGTGGATGTAGAATGACCTTTTTCTTTGGCGATTAGCTGTTGTATTTCTTTGAATCTCATCCAATCTGATATGTTCTATGGGCATTTGTACTTCTCTATTATGTCTTTTTTTCCTATTTTATTCTTTATTTCAGCACTTCCATATTGACATTTGATGCATTTGTTTTTTTTAGAACAGAGGAAATTCGTTATTTGCTCAAGTCTATTAAAAATGTACTTGAATTTTATTAAAATGTCTTGAAATTTTGTGACTCTGATTTGGTTTCAAGGCTGTAACAACCTAACAGGAACATAACTGTACAGTAAATTATGCAGCTRAGCAATGTACCAGCCCATGTGTTTGGTTGCATTAATCCTATTTCAGAACTCCATTTGTCAGAAGCCAATCTTTTATTAGCTAGAAGTAACTATACAAAATAGTTGACCCCATATAGTTGGGATATGGCATGGATGGTGATGATGATGATTAAATAACCATACAAAATAAATAGAAGGTATCCTAAACTTTGACCCAAAATGGGTAAGTAGGAGATGGTCCAGAAGAACATATGAGAATAGGAAAATTGGTGATTTTTATCAGTTAGGAAAGAGCCAGTCGTTGCCTTTGAGAGAACTGGGTGAGCTTAGTTCATCCATGCCACTCAGCTTCATTGCAGGCATACATAAACTCCCTTGGTAACTCATCAAACTCAGCAGAAGAGAAAGAGCTTCTCCGCACTAACTCTTTTGCAATAGTAAGGGTTTTACAAAAGTTCTCTTTCTAAAACAGTAATTAATATTACAATTGAATATTTGGTCATAGAAATCATAAAATATGTGCAAGGAAAAAACTTAGGAGGGAACGAGTGAGATAAAAATACTTTAGTTTTCTTAATAATATCTAAACGTTGGATTTTTATTGAAATTGTGGAATTTTGTCAGAATTCTGGCTCCTCTCTTGGAATCTGCTTCATAACCCAAATTTAAAAGAATCATTTTGGGACATATGTTCTGCTGTTTGTGTAAGGAAGTTACTTCGATGGCCTATTATCCTTCTTCTCGTTTGCTTGTGCTGTACATGGTAAACAACCAAACATTTTATTTGGTGGGCCTTATCCCAGTTAACTATTAGCATACCAAATATTGTTGTTTCATGCATTGTTTAGTTTAGCAACTAATGGAATGTTTGTGGCCTCCCATGGGATGTCTGAATGAAAAAACTACATCTGTTGTAACATTAATTAGTTTTAAATGGTTTGATACAAGTTTTAGGTGATGATGGATGAGGCCAACTGGCAAGTACATGTTTGATACTTGAATAAATTCTGTTGTTCATGGTATTAAGGAATAAGYGTTGAATGTTTATGCTATTTGATCTTTAAAGTTAAACAGCATCAGGTGCTCCTTTCAATTATCTTTAGTTGTGCATTTATCTGACATCAATCCATCATTAGCCAATCTGAACAAGCCTTTTCCATTGCAAACATACTTGCATTAAACATTGGTTGTGCATATCACCCAGGTGGGCAACAGGATAATTCGGAAGAGGATTCATGTGCGTGTGGAACATGTGCAACCTTCAAGATGCACAGAAGAATTCAAAAATCGCAAGTTGCAGAATGATCAGCTGAAGGCCGAGGCTAAGGCCCGAGGAGAGGTGATTAGCACAAAGAGGCAGCCAGAAGGACCTAAACCAGGGTTTATGGTTGAGGGTGCCACCTTGGAGACTGTCACCCCCATCCCGTATGATGTTGTCAATGATCTCAAAGGAGGATACTAATTCTTGTCATCATCACAAAATAGGTGGTCTTCAGGGATTTTGGTTATCTACTGGTTTTGTGTTAATTGAACCTTTGGCAATAGTTTTGTTTCTTGTTGAGGTTTCCTGCTATTTTTGACTCAGAAAAGACTTCTCATACTTTCAGTATTAGGTGCAAGTTCATTCATTAAAAGATTTTGAGGCTTGTCATAAATTATGCGACTCGGTTAGTGTTATTTTAAGTGTTGAATGTTAGTGTTATTCATATACCATGCCTTTGTCAATGCTTGTTTCCTTGGCCTCACGTTGGTTGGGGGTAGGGGATATCATCCTAAGATTTTGGTGKCTCTCTCTTTCTCCCTCTCTCTCTCTCTCTCTCTCCAATCTTTTGGAATTTGGACGTAAATGCATACGGTTGCTTGGTATTGATCCATCATGTCACAWTCAGTGATGTAAACAATTTCTCAAATTTAAAGTTGTCACTTTTTAATTATATTATGTGTCATTAAACTTTCATGATTAGTAACTGTTAGTCTGTTACAACATATAAGTCTGAGTAAATTATCAAAAAAACATATAATATTTTATTAAGATGAATTAAACCCTGGTCAGTAGTTTGTAAGACCAAAACCCTCCCACCATGTCATAACTCATAATGGCACTTGGTTTTTATCTAATATATTATTTTTCTTAGTGGATGTAATATATACTTAAATTGACAATCCAAATTTATACATTTATAAATATTAACACAATTTATAATTATGTTTTGAGAATTAAGATATAGGTTTGCACATTTTAGTTCTTCCATTATTTTTAAACAGTTACCAATCGTATCCTGATATCTTATATTTTTATGCACAAATAATCTAATAATGGAAATATAAAACAAGTCTTTTTTATTAATATAACATAGTTTTTGAAATTCATATAAATTTCATAGTGTATGTCAGTATGTGTATCCATATATATCTCGAATTTGGATATATTCAATAAGTCTCTTAAAATTACTTTTCCAATACTGTGTTCGTATACTTGAACCTTAATTTGTGCGGTATATAGATGAATTGGGTCATAATCTGCCACCCCAAATATGCAGCAAGCAACATTGTAGTGAAGCCATATRTATTGGATATAAGGTTCAAATTTTTGATACAATACGTACGGGCGTATTGTATTGTATCTTTTGGGTTTTGATACATTTGTGTACAGGTGTTTCTATTTAACTCTCCAAAAAAAAACCCATGTTTCGGTGTGTATCGTCATTGAATCATATCACCCACCCTTCATCCTTCATCTTTTTTCTTTTTATGCGTTAAAAGCATCTTACTTTTGGATAGGCTGTGATTTTTTTCGTATTGGATTCACATCAGGTAATAAAGAAAAAAAATTAATTATTTTTTTATTTATATAAAACGCATATAAATACAAAATATTATATATAATATCTATCTATATATGCATTATTATATAATTTATAATTGAATCTGGATATTATCAGATTAGATAGAGTTAATTCCGCATCTAATCCAATTATTAGGGGGTGTTCAGCAACATGGTTTATTTTGCTTTTCAAAACAGAAACCATCGCCATGCCAGCAAAAATAAATGGATGCATGATGCGTCCAAGCTATGGGCATCCTTTCTTCTCTAGCAATGACAACGGCTTCATTTGTTACAAAAGCTTCAACTAAATTGTACATGTTATTCTAGTTGATCTCATATCTGAAAAAATAATATAGTAGCCATTTGTCTGAATTCGAATTTTTCAATTTGACTTTAATCTTACAAATGCTATTGAATTTCTGAGGGTTTTTTTTTTTTGTTTAACTTATTAACTAGCGGAGGGGCCCTCTTTCACAGGGGCTGGAATAGAACCATCAACTTGTCAATTCGTTGACTCGGTCTTTAGCTAAAAATCATTGAATCGCTCAATGACCCATTGATCTAAGCAATTGAATTATTGACCCATTGACCTGTTCAATGGTTTTTGGCTGTTTTTTAATTTTTTAATCGGCCATCTAGGCAACCGGTTCCGTTTTATACTAATCTCGGTACGTAATAAAAAATCATTGAATCAGTTAACGATCTATTGACACAGGCGGTTGAACCATTGACCCGTTCAATGATTTTTGGTCGTTTTTTTTTTTTAATTTTTATTATCAGAATGGGCCATCCGTTCAATCTGAACAGTCAAACCATTGACCCAAAAACCGGTGGCTAGAATGGTTCCATTTTCAACTTGTATTAGTCACATGCTCAAGTGACATAACACGTATGGTAATGCTTAATGGATCTCACACACTCAATTTTTGTTGTCAGAATGGGTCGTCCGTTTTTATTTATTTTTAATTGGAAACTRTCAAGGCAACGAATTCCGTTTTACCCCAATCCTGGTCCCTGGGCAAAACCATTGAATCAGTCAATGATCCATTGACCTAAATGGTCGAACCATCAACTCATGGACCCGTTAAATGGTTTTTGGCAGTTTTTTTTATTTTTTTAATTTTTGTTGTTAGAATAGGTCGTCTATTCAAACTGGACGGTCGAATCATCGACCCGAAAACCAGTGGCCAKAATGGTTCCATTTTTGGGTTGTATGAGTCACACGCTCGAATGACATAACATGTATGATATTGTTCAATAGACCTCACACACTCAATTTTTTGCCTGTAATTTTTGTTGTCAKAACGGAATGTCCGTTCAAACTGGGCTCTCGAACCGCTGACCTGAAAATCGGTGGCCAAAATGGTTCCGTGAATTTTTTATTATAATTTTTTGATGCCAGAACAGGCTATCCGTTTAAACTGAACGTCCGAACCGTCGATCCAAAAACCGGTGGCCAAAATGGTTCCATTTTCGGGTCGTATGAGTCACACTCAAATGATATAACATGTATGGTACTACTTAATGAACCTCACAAACTCAGTTTTTTGCTTATAAATTTTGTTGTTAGAATGGACTGTTTGTTTAAACCGGATGATCGAACCGTCGACCCAAAAACCGGTGGCCARAATGGTTCTATAATTTTTTGCTTGTAATTTTTGTTGTCAGAATGGGCCATCCGTTTGAACTAAACGGTCAAAGAGTTAGTTGTCAGAACGTTATTAACAACATTTATTAATAATAGTAAGTAATTATACTATTTAATTAAATAATCATTAATGATAGTTTTAATAATATTATTTAGTTATTTTTAATATAACAATAATTATTAAATTTATGAATATTATTTATTAACAATATTCATTAAATTAATAATTACCAAAATTAAATTAAATTAACAGTATTTATTAGTAATAGTCAGTAATTATAATATTTTATTAAATAATCAATAACAATACTTTTAATAGCATTTTTAATTATTTTGAATATAACAATAATTACTATTTATTAACAGTATTTATAATTTTAATTATATATTAACAGTATTTATAATTTTAATATTTTAATTATACAATAATTATAATATTTTATTAACAGTATTTATAATTTTAATTTAAAGTAAAATTTAAGTAAATATCTATTTATTAACAATAATTATTAATTATAATCACTAATTATATACTTATTAAATTACTATAATAATCAGTAATTATTAAAATTGGGTTACTAAATTTATTAACAGCATTTTTTAATAACAATATTTATAATTTTAATTTAAAGTAAAATTCAAGTAAATATCTAGTTATTAACAATATTTATAATAACAGTAATTATTAATTATAATCACTAATTATATATGTATTAAATTACTGTGATAATCGGTAATTATTATTACAGTATAATTACAGTAATTAACTACTGTAATAATTACTTTAATAATATTAAATTAATTACTATACTAATTAATTTGTAATGAATTACACTAATTATGTATTTATTAGTTTAATATTATTACAGTAATTATTGTTACTATAATTAATCAGTAATTATTGTTATTAGTTAGATTTTAATTAGTAATTATTGTTATTAATTAATAGTTAATTAGTAATCAATTACTGTAATTAATTATTGGAAATGGGTGCTCGCACGTGAAATCTACTCGCATGAGTAGATTCCATTTTCTGAGTGCAGATATATTCCATTTCAGTTACTCATTGATCATCAATAAGTATTGAGTTCAATCCAATTTGTTTGCACCAAGGTTTTCAAAACTGAATTAGACAGAGAACTGTTTTGGGGACTGGTTCCTAGGTCGAATGGTCCAACTGTCCAGTTCAAATGGATAACTGGTTCTGACTTAAAAAAAAAAGGCAAAAAATTATTGTTCAGGTCAAAAGTTTGACCATCCAGATCAACGGGTCACTGTCCAAATCAACAAAATTTGACCAAAAAACACTTTTAGGGTGAAACCTAACTGATTCCTCATTTTCCTATCCGACCATCTAGTCCGGTCTGATTTTCAAAACCTTGCACCCTATCAAAAGATTATCCATGTTTAATTATGTAATCAAAAAGTAGCCATGGCATTTATTGTGTATCACATTTTTTCTCCATCAATCCATCCTTCTCATCCATTCATTTCTTTATTTCCAATAATGGCCTTAGGCGGTTAAGGTTCACCATTAAGCACTAGTAAATGCACGTAGTGTCTTTAGGCAATGTTCAAAATCTCAATACGATACATTTGTATCAGGCATATTGTATCGTATCTTTTAGGTCTCAATACGTTTGTTTACAGGTGTTTTGGGACCCCACTCCTTTTTAATGAAAAATACATGTATTTAACTCCCCAAAAACCAAATTTTGAAAAAATTACTAAAAAACCCATGTTTCTGTGTGTATCGAAGTGCCAATATATTTTTGCCGATATATAGAGGCATATCGATACTTTGAACTATGACTCTAAGACAAAACTATTTATAATTCGTGGTCTGTTTTTGAATGGCTATAAGTGGACGATTTCTGAATAGTTTAAGTGGTTAATTTTTGAAGTGAGAATAAATGATACATGTGCCCTCTTTTATGCCCACTGTATGCCTAAACAAGGGGTAGAAAATATCCAATAAAAATTCCAAAAAGAAGAGGCATTCACTCTTTTCTAAGTAATATAGATATTTGCTTTATTAAGAGGCATTTCACAAATAGGTGAGGAATATTCATCATCTATAGTGAATTAGGACATTTCACAATTCAGTTCAGTTGGACTATAGTTTTATAATTTTAAAATGACAAAAATATCCCTATATTTTACCTTCTTAAAATAAAAACTATTTTAATGTGTTTGGTATCAATGCCATTTCTTTAAGGCGTTTCTTCCCCGGTAAGCAAGATTTATGTGTTTTCTCATTATCTTCTATTTGGCTGATTGTTAGTCAAGAGTTTTCCAACCGTTAAGCTTTCTAAGTTGCAGAAAACGTTTTCACCTTTTCGCCTATTTGGGGCGGTGCCATTTGGGTGGCACCATATATATGACATTGCTAGAAAAAAAAAAACAAATTTTGCATTGATACCAATCAATTAGGGGTGTCAATGGACCAGTTTTGTATTGGATCCCATCCAAACTAAAATCAATTTAGACAGATTGAACAGGCTAAWAAGACATATTAAATTGGACCAGTCCAGACTGAATGGTTCAAAATAGTTATTGGATCAGTCCATCCATTGATAGAAGATAAGAATATAAGTGTCAATGGACGAGGTTTGTATTAGAATTAATCTAAATTAAAACACATTTGAACAGGTTGAATGGTCCAGACATTAAATTGGACCCGTCCAAAATATTCATTGGATTGAATTATACCTGATCCATTTGTAATTGACTCACATTGGACCAAATCCAGTCTAATTGACATATCCCTACAGCTACAATATAATCAATCACCTAAATTACCCTTCCAATCAAAATTTGTGTAAATTACAAAACCACCATTATCTCCAAAAAGGTACAAGCTAAATAAGCAGCAGTGCCAAATTGCCAAGTGGAGTATAGCACCTAAAAGTTTGTAACTTTGTATTTAAATGCTCCTTAACTGGCTCCATTAGTTCAATTAATGGGTATACGTTACTTAAATATATACTCTTTGTATCGTTGTAGTGTTGAATAATGTGATAGTGAACACTGAAGCTTGCATGATCCTTTCCCTATAAATACAAGGAGAATGCATGCATTCTTTGTTTCACTTGTGTGGCAGAGCCAAAGATGAAGTACTTCAACAACACTCCCTCTCTTCTTCTATTTCTCTTTTTTATGCTGTTTTCTGGTATGTATTTGAAGTTTAATTTTTCTCTCTTAAGGGGGGTTATTTTTTTTGGATTTTGAGAGGAGGAAAAGTTGGTCAATGGGATTTTGATTCCCATTGACCAAAAAAACCCATATTCTTTTTTCATATTTATATGGAGACCAGGGAAAGTTTATTTTTCTATGTATCACTTGTTTGGGTAAGTGGTACCCATTTCCTAAATGGGTAAATAACTTTCTCACATGGGGGAAAGTTGCAAACACTTGAATGGGACAAAAATACCCCTTTTCATAATTGAATTTTATGGCTAAAATGGCCATTACCTTATTTATATGAAAAATAAAGGAAGGTGGGTACACTTACCCGGGTAAATCTTTCCTAGGAAACACTTATCTAGGTAAGTGTATTTATTCGAATAAATAACTTACTGAAAAGTGAACATGGCCTTAATCTTTATTGTTCTTCGATCGATGATGGTGTTAATGACAATTGTTTGATGTGCAGTCGGAGAGATTGTGCCAAAAGCAACTGCTGACGATAATAATTGGTGCGGGAATTATGTACGGGTACCCGCCTGGTGTAAACCCAACGAGTGCAACTACAAATGTTATACCTCCTATAGTGGAGGACATGGCGTGTGTAACGAGAGAGGCCTTTGCTTCTGCCATTATCCCTGCTCAACACCACCACCAAATTCCAAATTGATCAGTGGATGATGACATGCTCCTTCTTTTCCTATATAGCTACTTCTCTATTTTGTTACTGATCGATGTCAATACATGGGGTCTCCCCTTCAGTAAAACAGTAACTAATGATCAATAAATTTTGCCTTCTTAAGATCGCAGAAGCATTCATTGCCTTCTTTTCCTATATATATATATATATATATATATAAAACACAAACCAAGGTTTAAGCTTTTAATGAGATATTTAATCTCAGTTCATGAAAAGTTTTGTCTCTCTCTAAATCGAGCTTCAATTTTAGTTTGACTCAATGAAACTCGGGTTCACGAAGTTTGTAAGACTAATCAAGCTTTTTTAATTTTTATATRTAAAATAAAAAATGTTTTTTTTTTTTACATGTATAATTTCCTCATTCTGGATGCCAAATTAAACCACACAAATCCCTTTAAAATGTGTCAAAATCCTAAGAAACCGAATTTCAGCCCACATACCCTTAAATCAACCGTTAAATCTACATGATTCCCTTCTGATGGCTATGATTGTGCTACATCACCATACTTGATTCCCAATCAAACTCCATCACGTGAAATAAAATCTTTAAACAACCAATCAAACCAAATTTCAGACCTAAGGCTATGTTTGGTTTGAAGGAAAAGGTAAGGAAACGAAGGGAAAGGTAGGGAAACCCATACAAGGTTTGTCAAGATTTCCCTACCTTTCCCTACTTTTTTCCTTCAAACCAAACGTAGCCTAAAATCCTTGATTTAACCATTCATCCATAAGAGATGTCATTTCAACATATATGATAGTACGACACTTCTAMAGCCTAAAACCTGCGATCTGTACATCCCTAACACAATTATACCCTCCCAACAGCCTCATAATCTCAATCCATGTCACTTTACCAAATTTCAACTCAAAAACCCCTTGTTTGACCTTCCATCAAGCTAAGATTCTATATCAATAAATCTCATTGGTTAAAGCTCACCAGCCGTAAATCTCCATCACCCAAGATTCATTTGACCAATCATAATTTTCCAATGTATTCATAAACCCAAGAATCCCCAGCATGTCAATTTTCATGACCAAACTCCCCATTTGACCATTAAACAAGCAAAATTCTGTTTTGGGCATTTTCATTAATTAATAAACCATAAGCTAAGACTCAATCATCTGAACCAAATCTATCAATCCACACCCCTGATCAAAGATCCATCACTTTCATCAGATGTGGAAACTCCCTCATTCAACCCTTCATCAAGCCAAAATTTTATTTTGACAAAACTTATTGATTAAGCGCATACCATTCATAGATCTCCATCATCCAAACTTTAGTTAATTGATATGAACCCACCACTATGTTCAGAGACCCAAAAATCCTCTGTACAACAAATTTCACAACCTACTCACCTGTTTGACCATTAAAATAGAAAGATGTCATTTCAACCCACAAAATTAAATCGCCACATCAATTGTCCCAACCTGGAACCACAGGGGATATGGTCTGATGTCAATCCTTTACTTAACCTATTAAAACACCTAGGCCAATAAATTTAAGCCAAATAGACTTAAAAATCCCAAAAACCTAAAGATACCTTGACTTAAAGCTAGGAAAAAAAAAACAAAATAACATTTACAAATTAGTCAAAATTATGTTTTTGCCACTGTCAACCCCAAATACGGGACTGCAACGTCTGACACATCCCAAGATCTCATTGGACTCATAAAGTACATAGAAAATCATCCAAATTCAAGGAAAAATGTTGCACRAAGAAGGAATGGTCATCTACAACCCCTTTCCTCTAAAAAACTTTGCCCATTTCGGTGAAAACTCTATTGAATCATAGGTACTATAGCTGGGCGAGTTTTAGACTCATTTCCCTCCCTTTTTTTCTATAAAAAGAGGCCTAGCTTGAGCTTGAGGAGGAGGAGGAGGAGAAAGTGCATTTCTCTAGCCTTTGTAGTGCCTCCATTTCACCTGAAATCCTAAAACCTTTGTAGCTTAAGCCTTAAATTCGCTTCCCCTGTTTTTAAACTAAAGATTTGCAACCAAAAGCACTCCCCTAGCTCAAGAATCCATTCAAGCTTCATTCCAACTCATTCCAACTATCGGAAACCTTTGTCAAGGTCACACATACAAGAGGTAAATCTCTCACYTTGTCTTTTACTTAGATTCAAAATCTTTGTTTTAGGTTAGTTCAGTTCTAAGTTGCCTGAAGTCCTGARACTGTGGAGAACTCACATTCTCAACATCCTCCTAATTGAAAAAGAGGTAGAGAGGTGATGGTCTTAGGAAAATTAGTACCTAAGATCCAAAAAGATCACCTCAAATCAGTTCTAGGTGAAGTTTGAAACATTTTCACCAGATTTCAAGAGTTCTAAGCAATTTTTTTTTTCATTTTTTCTTTTGCTAGAAATTGAGCCTAAATAGCTCTCATATCGAACTACTACAATAGTTTGGAGAGAGGGGTGCCTAACACCTTTAAAAATTGGGTGGCGATTCCATTTTTTTTCAGTTGGCCATGAGCTTCCTAGAGCTCACAAGGGTTGTTTATTCAAACTGGATGATTCGACCATTGATCCAGAAATCGTTGGCCAAAACGATTCCAATTCTCGATCGGTTTATAAAATATTGAACTTGAATGTTCAACCCAAGTGAATAACAAAACCTAATTTTCTCGTAAGAGAATACCACAACTGTTTAACCTAGGTGAACCAAAAACTTACCTCAAACAAATAATAAGCAACAAAAGAACTGAAATAAATTTGTAGAGTAAAAGAATCGCTGAAATAAATCAACTTACTTTTTATCACCTAAAATAAATTTCTAGGACTAAACTGAGTAACTAATTAACTCACCAAACTGAAACACAATAACCACATGAGGACAATGGTAGCCCCAATCCCTCCCTCTATGCCCTATTTGGATTTGAAATATCATTATTTGTTTGTTTGCGTAATCGTACTGTTGAGTGRGCCAACTTGTGTTTAGTTTATTTTCTTTTAAATTAAGATGTTGTTGGGCCTTGGGCCCATTAGTTTTTATTTTTTAAAGAGCTGTAATTATTTAGTTTGAGTTGCCGCCCTACTAAGGGCATCTTTGTAATATCTCATACTTAAGTTAATTATAAATAGAATGAGGGGCTGGCGGCTAGGGTTATGTTACACAATCCTATTTGACCTTCTTCTTCTTTTCTTCCTCTCCTCTGTCTATTGCTGAAATCTACAACTTTCTCCTCTTCCTTTCACAAGAAGCTTGACTGAATCAGCACATAAGGCTTTCTACTTGGTATTAGAGCAGGTTGGAGATTCTTGAAGTGATTCTCTCATGCAGCCCTAGATYGRYCGACTGCATGGAGATTTAAGAGGCTGATCGAAGCTCTCAGGTAAGCCCAGTTTTTGGATTTTCTTGATGGATCTATATGCCCTGTAGCTGGTCTAGGGTTTCTCATAAGAATCAGGAAAAACTGGAGAATGGGGAAGAGTCATGTTTTTGTTGGATTCTTCAATTTTGACCTAGGTAGTGACGCCCTATTTTTTTAAGGTTCTTTGGAGCTTTTTATAAGGGGCGATTCAAGTCCCACGTGGTTTGGAGGCTTCTAGAGAGGGCGGTTGCTTTTTCTCTCTCTTTTCCCGTCCTACAGAAAAGGAATCTTTCGTGGGGAGAAAGTTTAGGACACCAAAGAAGTGTTGTTGGTTCCAAAAGGTGTTTTGTTTKTTTTTGCTGCATTTTTTATTTGTTTTCTATATCCTTTTGAGAAGCATGGAGGGATACGGAGTTGAATATAAGCCCGTGAATGAAATGAGACCTGTGGGAGGAGGTGCTGGAGACCCCTTCGGAGCTGGAACCATTACTACAATTAGGTTGGATGGTACAAACTACTTGGAATGGTCCCAATCTACAAAGATGGCTATTGGGGCTTGTGGAAAATTGGGGTATATTACTGGTGAAGAGGTGAAACCTGAAACTGGCAACTCCCGGTAGGTGCAGGAAAATTATATGGTGATGACATGGTTGTATAATTCCATGTTGCCACATATAAGTAAAAATTTTTTATGGGCAAATACTGCTAAGGAGATATGGGATGGGGTTGCAGAAACCTATTCACAGAAGGAGAATGTTGCT
>NW_010729252.1:941081-952132 GCF_000365185.1 Nelumbo nucifera
TCTCACGGAATCCTTCTCAGGGGGTGTGTTTTGGGGAAGTAAGTCAGCAGTCTATCCCTCTCCCAGTTCCAGTTCCTGTGTCTACTACTGTGCTTGACAACCATCCGATGTCACCTACATTGCCACCCCCTTTGCGTTCCGTCTCACAGTATTACTCACGACAGAGACTTCATAAGGAGGTTGATTCCACTACAGCAGAACTCACACCACTTCCTGTCGATCCCTTGGAAACTCCAGATTCGGCTGATACAGATCCAGGTATTCATCTTGATCCCTCTACTATTTCAGTTCCCATTGGTCCCACTAACACTGTTACAGATAACCTTGATCTCCCTATTGCTCTTAGAAAAGGGAAGAGGAAGTGCACTGCTCATTGCATATCACAATACTTATCCTAYAGTRRACWTTCTCCTTCCTACYGTGCTTTTCTCTCTTCTCTTGATTCTGTGTCTATACCCAAGGGTGTTAGTGAGGCTCTCTCCAATCATTGTATTTGGATTGTCTTAAGTATTCAATGAAAAAAATTGAACACAAATTCATGTTCAATTTGATTTGAACACGAATCAACTTACTTTCAACTATTCTTCTGCTTTGTTTTTTTCTACGTTGATTTGAATACGAATTTATTTAAGAAGAGCGGAAATTATGAACTCAACCCCCAACTCAAATAGAACCTTTTATGTAAATGAACTTACTTTCAGCAATTCTTTTATTGCTTTTTGAATTTTTTAAAGAAAATAAAGGGTAAAAAAGTTACAATATGTTTAAGTTCATTTTAAAATTGTAAGATATCTTTTAAGTCAATTTCCAAAAACTTGTTTAAGTCTTTTACCTTTTTATTAACTTTCTTAATTAATAGTTAGTCCATTTTAAAACTATAATTACATTTAGTACATTTCTAGTCCTTTTATTTCGGATTACAACTCCATTTTTCTTGCATTTTTTTCTGTAACAATTCTACATTTCCTACAATTCTCTTTAATTTTTCAATAATTTTCTACAATTTTTATAGAAAATTCTGCAAGTTCTTGCATTTTTTTGTTATACTAGTTGACTCGACCCATGTGGTAACAAAGAGAAGGGACAAAACTTTACCTTTGTTTAGGTTGTGTTTGGTTTGAAAGAAGAAGTAAAGAAACAAAAGTTTACATGTCTTTTCTCTTCCTTTCCCTACCTTTTCTATCAATCCAAATACAACATTAAACTAGAATTTTCAGGCTTGAAGGTTGACTCAACCTGCATTCCCATGTGGCAGTAATATGAGTGGGTTAGGGTGAGATATGACACACTAACATGTAATTAATATGGATGGCAAGTGGATGTGGGTCACTAATTGGTGGATTATCAGTTAACCCATACCTGACCCAACCCATTCCCATTTGCCACCCCTATTACTCATGCATTTTTCTAGTTGAAGTGACTTTTACGGGTGGGTACAAACCAAGCTTTACATGAGTMATTCGAGTTCAACTCATGAAAAGCTTGATTGGGCTAGGTCTAAACCGAGCTTTGAGCCAAGTTCTATCCCAACATATAGGTTCATTCGTTAATTGACTATTCTCAAACACAATGAAGCTCTTAAGAATAATTGAGTTTATATTATATATAATGTTTTAAATTTTTATATATATAATCGTAGATAATTTCTTATATGTATAATAAGAAATAATTATTTATATACAAAATTTTTAATATATATATATAATTTTTTTTTGTTCATTGTCAAGCTCGAATATATGAACTTTTGAGTTGAGCCAAATTTGATCTCATGTTTCTAATTCGAATTACGCTCAAGCCCAAACTTGAGCCTCAGATTTTTCCCCTAGTGGATTTCATATATAATGTCACAATACATAGTTTTCACCCATTTATATTAATGGCAAATTTCTTAAAGTACCATTATGGTTTAGGAAATTGACTAACTATACCCTTACTGTTTAAGTATTGTCTTAAAATACCCTTAAGTTTTCTGACAAATGTCTAAAACCTCCTTTGCCATTAGCTTTCCATTACACTCTATTCACATATGACATCACGTAACTGATATATTTTTTAAAATTCCTAAAATACCCTTTTAGGGTTCCACTCCATTTCAGTCTTCATCTTCCTCTCCGTCTCCATCTCTATCTCTATTTCTTTCTTTGACTCTATCTCCATCTTCGTCCTTAATTCCGACTCTGCCTCTGGTGAATCAGTATCCTTGAAAATTAAATTTGACTGAGATCAAGGAGGATTGGTGAAGGCAATCAAGGACAAACCACATGTTCCCAAAATCTCACCCCTTAAAACAACAAGCATTCAAGTGAAAAGACTCCATTTAAGCGTAACTGCGTAAACACTGTGTGCCACCAATAATGGTTTTTTTATCTTGAATCTGAAGACTGCCTTGGTGTGGCCTAGCTTGACTCTTAAACACTGTGTGCCATCAGTGCAACTGCGTGATCTAAGAAAAAAAAGTGGATTGGTGTATATAGAAGCGGGACTCTCAAAGAACCATTCAACCTACAAGCTTAAGCTGTTAGGTGAGGCCCTTGAATAGGTTTTAATCTCTAACATGTCCCCTCATATGAGAGCCCATTGGACTTGAAGCATGGACAGCACCGGCCCACCCATACCTTATGCTGAAACTTAATAAATTATAATGGGGGTGATAAGAATTGAGCACTAGACCACTTGGTCAAAGTGGCTCTGATACCAACTCAATAAAACATTCAACCTACAAGCTTAAGCTGTTAAGTGAGGTCCTTGAATAGGTTTTAATCTCTAACAGGGACAAATTAACAAGAGATTAATAGGCTCCATTAAAGCTGGAGCTGCAAACCTTCTTGGGTATAGAGGTCCAGTTTTCTAACGGACGGGCTTGTGATGACATCTTCTGCTAAATACAAGGAAAAAGTTAAGACTGATCATCGATAAGCAGCGCCATCTCCTTGTTGCCTTTGAATATCGTGGACACATGCCACTAGGGTCGTGTTGCAGTGGGACTGAAGACGGTCTTGAAGACCAACCCAGTATGTCTTTGTGAGCCCAGTTTGGTGTTACTTTGAATCAGACCAAAGCCGTGGGGCTTCCTACCGCATGTGGGGTCTCTACTCCTATCAGCAATTCGTGTCGAAGGAGTACAAATGCAAATATGTAGAATACAAATAAATCTTACATTTTGTATTATTTTGTATGCATTTGCACTCTTTCAAAACTGAGCCTAAGTTTTCAAAATAAGTGGACGTTATATTCAAACTTTGCTAGGAAACTGTGTAATCAGCTTATCTCACCTTCAATGTAATTAACCCATTGACAGGTTAATTCTAGTTTCTAAAATTTTTCATGGGTTTTATTTTAAAAATTTGAGGAATAGTTGAGGGCAAATATGATATTTTATTTTTTTGTGATATTAATTGTGACAAAGTTTAAAGTATTTTAAGACAATATGTAAATAGTAAGTGCAGAGTTAGTCAATTTTTTAAACCATAGGAGTATTTTAAGAAATTTGCACAAAGAAAAGAGTTTGTAGCAGGTTGAGATGGTGCTCTCTCAACCATAAAAAACAAACTCAATGAAAACACATATCAATCCATATGCCCCATACGTGTCAAGCCCAACTAAATATAGTATATATTTGAAACCATGGATGTTTATTTACTAAACATTTTGCACTTGATTTATTTAAAAATTTGAGAAAAACAATAATGAACTTATTTATTGACACTTAGGCGTTATTAGGCACCACATCATCAAAATAGTGAATGTTACCTACCCATTGAGAGAAGCACTAAAATAAAACTTCCTCATAGCATATTATTATGCCAATTATTAGTTATGACTCCTCCAACTTCTGTTGAGAAGAGTGCACCCCCCATGAGATTGTGATGGGAATTGCAGACAGACTAAGGAGGTGCTTACCCATGCTAGATTGCATCACCAACATGCTCCACCTTCAACAACTCCACGCCCATATCATCAAAACAGCCATGGACACAAACCCATTAGCTCTCCACAAGCTCCTGGCCTTCTTATCCATTGCTGATAATGGTGACTTAAACTACGCTTGTCTAATGCTAACCCACGTCGAGAATCCARCCCATTTCATGTGGAATACCATAATTCGAGGATTTTCACAGAGTCAAGAACCCGAAAAGGCTCTCCTCTGGTACTCTATAATGACAAATAAAGGAGGTGTTGGTGTTCTGCCAGATAAATTCACATTCCCTTTTCTACTCAAAGCTTGTTCAAGATTGTTGGATCTAAGAACAGGCCAACAAGTGCATTGCCAGATTGTGAAGCTCGGGCTTTTGCTTGATTTACACGTCGAGTCAAGTCTTTTGTACTTCTATACAAGTTGTGGAGAATTGGACCTTGCTAAAACCATCTTCTATGGACTTGGGTACAGAAGTTTTGTGACATGGAATTCTATGATCTCTGGTTGTGTAAGGAGTGAGAGATGGAGGGAAGCTTTGAGAATTTTTTGTCAAATGAGGTTGGATAATCAGAGCCCTGATCAGTTCAGCTTAGTTAGCGTTGCTTCAGCTTGTGCTAATATAGGGGCAGTGTTCTTGGGTAAATGGGTTCATGGTCTTGCTTGTAGAAGTGGGTTCTGTGAGGTGGTTCCCTTGGGCAATGCACTAGTCGACATGTATGGGAAATGTGGCAGCTTCGTCGATGCATGCAAGTTGTTTGATGAGATGGCTGTGAGAACCATTGTTTCATGGAGCACCATGATCGATGTATGTGCCATGCACGGGCGCGGTACACATGCACTCTACTTGTTAAATGAGATGAAAAGAGTTGGCATCAGGCCAGATGACATGACCTTCACCAGCATCTTATGTGCGTGTAGTCATTCAGGACTGTTGCAAGAGGGGAAGATGTGGTTTGATAGAATGATCAGGGATTATGGAGTTGAGCCTAAGGTCCAACACTATGGATGTATGGTTGAGCTTCTGGGGAAGGCGGGGCAAATAGAGGAGGCTTATAGTCTTATTAGTGAAATGCCCATTGAGCCGGATGCTGCTGTTTGGCGATCATTGGTGGGTGCTTGTCTGTTCCATGGGGACCTCAAGTTGGCAGAGATAGCAGCTGGTCGATTAAGGTTGCTGGATCCTGATGATGCAGGGGATCTGGTAATGTTGTCGAATGTGTTTGCAACTTCAGAAAGATGGGGTGATGTGGAGAGGCTCAGGAGAGGAGCTAGAAAGAGCTTTGGTTATAGTTTTATTGAAGTAAATAATGTGGTTCATGAGTTTGTAACCAGAGACACATCACACCCTCAAGCTTGTTCAATTTATTTGTTGATGGATCAAATGGTAGGGCAACTTAGATGGCTTTGACATGTTCTAAGTTCCTTCACAATATTTAACAGTTTCGTGAGCTGGGAATACAAAAGGCCTTGAGGCTTCATCCATGGAGCCCCTTTCAAGTTTCGATCCATTATCAAAGTAATGCCTTCCTCCTTTTAAACCTCGTGTGCTTTTAAGGCCAATCCATGCCCCTCTTAAAGAATGCATTTATGGTGTTATTTGGAGACGGGTTAGGAAATAGGTTAACTGCCCAATGAAGATAAGAATTTTAGACAAAATCATGTGAATATAAGATCCCTTCTTTCACATATTTTGAACTAGATTGATGACCCATTTGTTGAGGAGCCCCATAATAAGTCTGGGACCTTTTAAAATTTTAAAAGTATTTGTGTGTCGATGTATCCAAACATATTTGGATACACTGATATRGGGCGTATAGTATCGACATTTTAATCAATGGATTAACCTCCCCTTCCCCAACTCAAGCCCCTTTCCTGTAATACCAAAGAAAAAAGGCACAACTTGTTTTCAAAAGGGTTACTCGATTAATCTGTTGTTATTTGTTGTTTTTGTTTAAGCCTACTTTGGTTTATTCATGGATCTCTAGACACCATTTTCTCTCTCACCATCCATGTTCATATATACAAGTATACTGAAACAGGTATATAAACATGCTTTGGGAAACAAAACCGTAAATGCTCTTTCCATGATTTAAGCACATAACCTGAACAATATGTCAGAAATAAATTTCTTAACCATTTCTCCCAAGAACAAATTGTTAAGATGCTTCAGTTGAATATGTTATAACTTTTTGAAATATAATAATAAAAATGATTGAAATTTCATTCATTAAACCAATCTCATCCTTCAACCAAATGGTTACATATACAAAAACAGGAAAATGTAAAAAAAAAAAAAAATAGAGGTGAAAAGGACACGGAGGAAGAAAGTAGAGTTAAAAAGCTTAGCAATCGCCAATTGCTAAAAATCAAAATAAGAAAAAACAAATTTCAATTTTGATGCAAATTATTTCTTCCTTGAATGGTGAAGTATTATAACCCAAAGGTGGTAAAAAAAAAACTTATGATGGTTAGACATGTGTATATTGAAGGAAATCTATACCATCAATAAAGAAAAAAGATAACATATACAAGTTGAAGGGTATAGAAGGGTTAGGAGGCAGCCAAGAGAGGCATGGAGTGAAATAGTGAGAAATGGAAAAGACTTCTACTAGCCAATCCTTTCTATTATTCTTGAGCCCATGAATCAAAGCACTATTGTTGTTTTCCACCATGCCTCAGACCTTCTAAGCTTCAAAGTAAAGAGCAAGACTTCCTTGAGAGATAATCGAACCTAGAAACCACCTTCATTCTCCATCTCTAGCTACCACCAAGGCTYATAGCCTCTCTCCCCTTTGAATCTCATCAACCCCTATATCACCAATATTGGAAAAGGCAACTCAAGTGGATTTTCTCTCCACATTTAGATATAGGAATAGAAGGTTGATGCAAAGAAAGAAATTCCTTTCCTCATAATTTTTGACAATCCTAAGTTGACACAAACCCACTTCTAATCCAAAATAACTGGTGCATTTGGTATACATAAAAACAAATTGGTTTTTAGAACACACAAAAAATAAAAATAAACATAAAATAGAAGCATGTTCTTGGTTGTATATGTGTGTCTTTTTTGTTTCAGTTTACTTGAGTTTTTATTTTTTAAATACCCCTAAGTTTACTCCAGGTGGAAGGGCGGCCGCCTAAGAATTTTATTAAACATTATCAAAAGGGAGGCAAGTCAATACAGGGGGGGACAAAACCAACTTTGCCTTGAAACACAACAATAGAATGCACAACCTCACCTTCTCATCCTAACTTAATACAAGGCTCAAAAAATAGAAAAAAAAAACAAAAACCAATCATAAACCAACAAGCCCGTTAACCTACACGAAGAGACAAAATACCAAAATAGTCTTCTTTAAGCAACAACATTGCCTCTCTTGAAACCTTTTTGATGGAATTGTAAGCATAAAAGTTTTCTTCATTGATACCCTTATTATCAAACAAGGTGGCACATTTGTTGTCTTCTCTTAATGTATGAAAAAAGGAATTATCATTTCTTGAGTTTATGGTTTGAAAAACATATTTTCATCCAATAATCTGTTAATGCATTTCATAGAACATTTAATATATGTGCTCCAAAATTTGTTTTCTTTTAAAAGGAATGATCATTTTGGTGGTTTTAAACACATGAATTGTTTTTTTTTTAACAAAACCAACCTAGTTTTGCTTCTCAAAAAACAAAAACACAATTTAAGAACATGCCAATGTTTAAAGTATTGATATGTATCAACCAATATAACCTGAAATATATTGTATTTGAAGTCTATTTGCACATATATGGAACACTAGAATGGCATAGTTTTGCTACCATTTTACCCATGTCCACGAGTATAGAATGATATGCCCTGGGATATATTATACATCAATGTGTATCCATTAGACAAGATAATACAAGTTGATATACAAACCATGACCCAATATATAGACCCGTTTTAAATTTTTAATCCAAGTCACTCATTAACTCACACCACCCCCATTAACTGACCCTATTAACTCCACTTCCACCCCATTAACTCACACTTTCAAGTCTCCTAATTTAAGGGTTCGCATCTGCCCCCCCCCCACCCCACATACTTGCCCCCCAAAAATGTCCCACAAAACCGGAATGCGACGCGTGTCATGACACACACGCATTAAGCGGGACCCGTGTGGAACCCATTTCATGTCGTGAAATGCACCTCTGTTAATTCCTCTATTTCCCAAAAGTGTTTCTTCTCCCATATTTCTCCATTCTACTTTGAACTGAAACTCTTGGCGTCGGCCCCCTTTCTTAACCCACTCACCGAAGATTAACCTGGTCGAGTTCCGCCGGTCGATGCCGAYGACCATACCGGCAGGAGGTAAGTACTCTATAAGTTTTTTCATTTCTTATATTTTTTTTCTCATTCATTATCTAACATTCACAGATCTGAACCCGCCGGAGTGGGAGCCTCCTGATGCTGTTTCAAACCCTTGACACCCCCGGAATTCGAAAGCCCTCCAAAATTCGAAACTCTCCGAAATTTGAGCTTTGACTTGAGGTGCTTGGCCATGGTTGGAACAGCTTGGGAGGAAGAGTGGAAGTTGTGCAACGAYGACGGCTTTGTTTACAAGAGAAAGAAAAGAAGACAAGATTATATTATTGCTGCTGCACCACCAGTACCGGCTTCTGATCTAGTGGTGGAGCAGAGGCATCAGAGGGAGTGGAAGAAGAAGATGCTGTTGAAGCTGAGAGATCAGTTGCGACAAATGAATTTGATCACAATTCCCTTTATAATGATTGYCATGTATTCTCTCATGAAATATTAAAGGTTCTTTGTCAATATTCTGTCTCTCTTTATTAGTATCGACACTATAATACGATCTCTCTCTCTCTCTCTCTCTCTCTCTCGAAAGAGGCAGTTGGTTTTAGCAATGGTAAAAATTTTTAAGTCTTAGGCTTCATTTGCCTTTCCTTATTTCAAGGACTTACCTCTTTTTGGCGTTGGGGGCATTTTAACCGCAAAAAGGAGTCCTTAAAACAAGGAATGCCAAATGCAGCCTTAGACCTGGAAGCCATATCTGCAGATATCATGTAACAGCAATGGAAAGCAAAGATTTAAAGGAGCATCAGTGCTGATGAGAGTGTATATCTACTAAGTACTTGCTACACAACACTATGACTCCTGCTACTACAGATATACAGATAAATATACATTGCCTTGCTACAACAGTAGAAATACTGCTGGCCTTTGGTTATTACTAAAATCCCTCTTCCAGACATAGCAGCTACTACAGACCCGCTCAAGTTGCAGAGGGTTTTAGAAAATGATTGATAGGACCAACTACTGAAAGAACTCAGACCTCTGGCTTCTCTCTTTATAATCCTGCTCCCGAACTTCATCTGACGTAAATTGCTCCATSCTGCATCAACACAATGTTATGGATGCATTCATCGGAAAGACGTACCATCGCCGCCGACAGCGATAGGATCCTGACCCACCACCAGATTAGATTAGATCATCTTGCTTGTTCTTATCTTATTCTATTGCTCTTATCTTATCTTGTTAGTAAGTTATCAGATTAGGATTAGATTATCTTATTATCATATTAGGATTAGTTTATCTTGTTATCAGATTAGGATTAGTTTATCTTATTATCATATTAGGATTAGCTTATCTTATCCTTAGCAAGATAGAATTGGAAGTCTCCCTATTCAGCAAGGAGACTCCCTAAGATTAGGACTCTTGTAATCTCCTATTTAAGGAGACACCATTATCGAATGAAGGATCGGATATTCAGTTAAAGAAGTGAGTTAGGAGAGTTGGTGATCTCTTGAACAAATCACCAAGGCGCCAAGATAGGTTCATCAAGAGCAGGAAGGAACAAGGGAAAACATGAGTTTTTCCCTGTGGACCGACCCGTGACGAGATCCTATTTCCGGGCCCATAACAACATGGTATCAGAGCAAGGCGTCATGGGTGATCTGGAGCAGCTATCATCCAGGGTCCACGAACTGGAGCATAGGCTCGTGGAAACCCGCGTGGAGGTTCGTGAGGTTAAAGACGATGTCCGGGAGCTGCGATGTTTACTGGAATCGTATTTCTCTAACAAGGAGAGGAATCCAGAAGGGGTTGTAACCACAAACAACCGCTGACCAGACTTGGCGGAGTCGTCCGGCGAACAGCAAGTCATCGCCCCAGTAGCCGCAGTCATACCCAAGTACAGCAGGCTGGAGTTCTCTTCATACAACGGCGTCGAAGATCCTTTGGGATGGCTGTATCGCTGTGAGCAGTTTTTCTGGAATCAACGGACAGATGACAGGGATAAGGCTGATCCTGAAACTGATGAGGTTTATGCACAGATGGCTCTTCAACCTGTAAATAAATATGACAAGGAAGCATTATTGGCATCGGACATGGGGCTCAAGCAAAGCAAGCAACCCATTGAGTTCTTTTGCAAAACACTTACAGCTAGTGATATGAGCACTCATGGTGGATTTTCTGTACCTCGCCGGGCAGCAGAGAAGATCTTCTCACCTCCATTTTCAGGTCAAAACTCCTTAGACAATCAGGGATGCCAGATAGTGAATCTGACGTAGAGAATGTTTTCAAGAGGGTGATGCCTTGGCTTGCAGATGCTTTTGGCATGAAGGATACTCAGAGCCCAATCTTCCCTGGCTTGAGTCTGATCCAATGGATGAATATGTAGCAGAATCCTCAGTTTTTAGTTGCTCAGTCAGGATTCTTCCCATCCATGGTTTCCTCTTCTACACTCCATAATAATCTTAGCACCGATAACCCCTCTAAAATGCTAAACTTTCAAGCCCACAGCTTGTCTGCACCAAATTTCCAGTTCAATATTCCAAAACTAAACCAATATAACTCACAAGTTCATCAGTTACAGCCACAACCCCTGTCATGGCCTCAACAGCAGCAGCAGACTCTTCTTGGTCCACAGTAGCAGCAACACCCTCAGCCACAGCAGCCAAACAACCAACAATAGCAACAACTGCAGCAACAGAAGCAACAACATGATCAACAACAACTTCTCCGAGCAGCGATTACTAGTCCCAGTATAGTTGCCCCGAAACTGACCCCTAAGTTCTATAAGCCCTTCAAGGTTCTACGACGGATTGGCAGTGTGGCCTACCAGTTGAAACTGCCAGAGACCAGCC
>NW_010729252.1:952827-987281 GCF_000365185.1 Nelumbo nucifera
TATCTTATCCTTAGCAAGATAGAATTGGAAGTCTCCCTATTCAGCAAGGAGACTCCTTAAGATTAGGACTCTTGTAATCTCCTATTTAAGGAGACACCATTATTGAATGAGGGATCAAATATTCAGTTAAAGGAGTTAGGAGAGTTGGTGATCTTTTGAACAAATCACCAAGGCGCCAAGATAGGTTCATCAAGAGCAGGAATGAACAAGGGAAAACATGAGGTTTTCCCCGTGGACCGACCCGTGACGAGATCCTATTTTCGGGCCCATAACACACAAATTGTCAGCCATATCCTCTTATAGTCAAAGTGTTGAAACACACCAACAGTTCCTAGCATGGAAGTTATGTTTCCTTCCAAACTACTATTTACTATTATGAATTTTAATTGCTTATGACCGGAGAGTTTCGAATTTTGGAGGGCTTTCGAATTCCGGGGGTGTTAAGGGTTTGAAACGGCGTTAGGGGGCTCCCACTCCGGTGGGTTCAGATCTTTGAATGTTAGAAAACGAATGAGAAAAAAACAATATATATATATATAAGAAATGAGAAAAACTTACAGAGTACTTACCTCTTGCCAGTATGGCCGTCGGTGTCAGCCGGCTGAACTCAACCGGGTTAATCTCCGGTGAGTGGGTTACGAAAGGGGTATGGGARAAGAAATGCTTTTGGGCAAGAGAGGAATTAACGGAGGTGCATTTCATGGCATGAAATGGGTTCCACACACATCTTGCTTAATGCGCATGTGTCATGACACGCGTTGTGGTTTTGTGGAACGTTTTTGACAGGCAAGTATGTGGGGGGCAGATGCGAACCCCTAATTTAAATTCAATTAACTCTAATATTAAAAATAAAGTTTTGGATCAAGTAGGCACATTTAGTGAGTACATTCAATAAACAATCTWAATTTTCTAACGCATATCCCATAAATACGCCCAACCTACTCTGATTCAAAACAAAGAATCTGAATTTTCTCCTCCCACCAACCTCATATCACATTGCAGCCATGTATAAGGAACATCTCCCCCTGAATAACAACATCTAAGTATAGAAGATGTTCCCAATTGTGGCTGCAAGATTAGTGAGGTTGGTGTGAGGAACACCCTATGAGCAGCAAATCTGGTCTCCAAAACAAAGTTCTAAGGCAATTGCGAGAGCATTTATTAAGTGCGAAATTAATGTACTGACAATGGTGTACCTAGTGGGGTCAACTTTAATGCTATATTAAGAAAATGCACCATTTAATTTTTAACATTTTAATTACATGGATGATCTTTCTCTTATCAATACTATATCAATCAAAACAGTAAAACATGAAAGAAAAATACTTGAATGATAATTGAGATTAATAATGTTTAAGCACTTTTGAGATTTACATAGTTTTTCCTATCTATACATCCTTATTTTAATTCTATTATTTTCTAAACTTTTGTTGAATTTATCCTATTAGTTCAATCTTCATATAAACTATTGTTGTATGTATTTCCTATGTATTTAGTTTTTTACAATTATTTGAGCTCTAGATTTAGTGCTATCAATATATTTTTTGGGATTTATTTATTTTTGTCTTTTTAATGAAAAGGCTGAACTGAAAATTTTATTACTTTATCTTTTAGTGAATATATTTTTAAGGATGTTGCGGGCACCTTAATGGCAAAAGATAATATTGGGTAGATTAATATACCTTTGAATATTTTATTATTTAAGTATTTTATTCACTAAAATACAAAGTAATAAGTTGTCTAGTTTAGAAATTTCAACCAGTGTCAAATGACCCTTAAGTATAAAAATTCCTGTTTCCTGTATAGTATTACCTTTTTAAAATAAAACCCAAGCTTAATCTATTGCCAATTATTCCAAAAATGTGTGATATATCAACAAATAATGAGATAGATGAATGGAAAATTAAAAAGCATAATATCAATATTAAGAATTTCTCAAAGAACCTAGGAGTAGCTCAAATAAGTAATAAAATGAGGGAAAGGAAAATGTGATTGATTGGGAACATGCATATAAATTAATTCTTTAAAAGATGATAGGTGCAATCCATTAAGGGGTAACTAAAACAACAGGTCAGTTCCCATGTTAATGAGTCTATTTACATAAAATATTTGACATATATCAAAAGAGGCTTTAAGCTCTAGTGCTACATCTTTGTACAACTTAGATTTTCAGTTGGTCACAGTGGAGATTCTGGTCAAGATCTGCACAATGGCTAGTGCATCAGAATAGACTGATGGGTACAACATATGCTTTGACATTTCTTAGAAACCTCAGTGGGTCAGGTTTGACATTTTCATACACTTGTTTATTCCTTGAATCCCAAATGAGCATTAATGCTATAGCAATCAACTGCACATACCCGTTTTTATCTAGGGGTGAGAAAAAAAACGAAAAACCGAACTGATCGAAAAAACCAACCGAAATCGAACCAAAAAATCGGTCGGTTCCGTTTCGGTTAATCTTGTACAAAAACCAGCAGTTAACTGAACCGTTGGTGTATATATACAATAATATATTGTATAATGTATATATTATATATATTATATATATTATATATTATATTTTTATTTTTATTATTTAAAATCAAATAAACCTTACTTGGCGCGTGTTTGTCACTCTGTCTGCCTGGCGCCTTTTCAATTTTCCCCCTTTCCCAGTTCCCCTTCTTTGAAACCTAAACCAGTAAACGTAATAGGAAGTAGGCTAACCTTTGGCTTTCTCACTCTCTTAGTCTCTCTTGTTTCTTGACTCTCTTCGTCTTCCCCAATCCCCAGTTTTTCCTCCGGCGTCAGTCGTTCTCYGACCGATGGCCTCTCAAGTCTCACCTAGTGACCAGTTTTCCTCTTGCTTCGGTGCTTCCTTGTACATCTTGCTCTCTCTGTCGCCTGTCATCTCTATCTCCTCCACGCCAATCATTAAGCAGAAAAGCACATAGCAACACCGGTCGTCGCCTCACCAGCAAGCACCAAGCTAGCTTAGCCAGCCTTAGCTACAACAACCAACCAAGACGTTGGTCGTCGCCTCAACTCCACCATGACCACCACCTCCCAGGCTCTGTCTATGTCTTTGTCTCTCTCATCTCTCATCTCCGTGATTCTGCCACCTCTCAGGCTTTCACTTCAAGTGACAATAACCACCAACCAGTCTAGCACTGGTAAATCATTGGCCACCATTTCGCCCTCACCGACTCACCCTTCTGTCATGTTTGTCCAGGTATTTTTTTCCCTTTTTTTCTTAATTTTGAGTGCAAAAACCAAAAAACCGAACCGTGATTAACCGGTRGACCGGTTAACCGGTTACATCAATTTGGTTTCAATTTAGATTTTTAAAAAACCGATCAAGTCGGTTCGGTTAAAAAAAAACATGCTGAAGTGAAAACCATACAGGCTCGCCATTTTCGGGGATTCTATTTTTATCATGCTTTGATATTACACTTGATATACGCTGCAACCATTATTGAATTGGCATGTGTAATAGAGTGGAACAATCTCCATGGGTGTCCAAGCTTATATATAAACCTGTCCATTGTAAAAGGACATGTGAAAAAGAGATGTATAGGTGTCTCTTTTTCCATGTTACAAAGAGGACATGTTCTACCATCCTCGCACTAAAACAACAACTTATCCTTTGTGGGGATACCATCCCAAAACAATTTCCATAGAAATATTTGAAATCTGAAAGGTACTTTCAACTTCCAAATGAATTTCCAAGGCACTTTTTGCATGGATATAGCTGGTTCTTCACTCAGGAAACTCAAGTATGCTGATTTAACAAAAAAAAATATGATTGTTAAACTGCTTCCAAAAAAGTTGGTCCTGATTTGAGTGGGAAGTTGGATTCAACTTAAGAATTTCATCTACTATATTATGTGTGAATAAACTCTTGAAAAGTGGTATGTGCCAACCCCCATTGGGGAGGATAAGATCCTTTATTGTTAGTGTTGTGTATTCCAGTTGAGTTCCCTCCGCCTTTTGTGCATATYCACCTTGAATGGTAGGAACCCAAGGATCATCATGTAGGCAGGGGTAAGGCTTGGTTGGGAAACGGTCTCTTTGAAAGATAGAGGAAGGCCCGTAAGAAAGGAAGAATGATATTCTCAATATTAGGGTTGCACAATAGGAGAGTTAGGCTGTACTCGGGAGTACTGGGTGGAAAAATGCTTAGCATCGGATGAGTTCTAATGCGAGGAAGATCTCTATTTATGAAGGAGATCCTAGGATCTTAAAAGGTAGGAGATGAAGGTATTTGCTTCGTATCGGGGAAGGAAATATTTGATTTGCTGTCAATTATTGGATGCGCTACCGGGGTATCACCATGTGTCTCATGAGGACCTTCTCAGGAATTGGCTTTCCTTATCCTTGAGATCCCTCATTACTCACGTGTGCTACTACCTTTTTACACGTCATGACTAATCCTATGTGGCAACGGTGACATCACCGCTCGGCAGTCGGTACTTCGTCAATTCCATGTGGCGTCTCACAAAGTCCTTTGCTGTCCTTTCTAACTCGTCATCAAGAGCGGGCTCGCGGGTTGTGAGTTCATCGCACGTCGTAGAAAGTGTGGCTTCGTCACACACCCAAGTGTGCTTGRGTCTCTTGGGTGGGTCTTTCTGGGGTTTATTTGGGTTCGGGTGGTGCCCGGACTCGATGGACTATGGGTTTATTGCGGTTTTGCTTAATGCATTGCAAGTTCATCGCAATGGTGGCGGTGTGCTGCAAGTTCATCGCAGCGTGGGGGTTGATTGCAAGCTACTCGCAAGTGCTTCTATGGTGTTATTCTTGGTGTCTAAGTGTTCTTTGAGGGTCTGAGTGAATTGTACATACCTACACATCATAGATGAAAATTTGTCTCCCATCCTTAATTTGCCACATGAAGTCAAACTTTAAAGACTGCCATAAATATCATTTGTTTCCATCATAGGGAATGTCCTAAGGTGGTGTTTTGAGAAAATATGGATCCCTTCTTCAAATATTTTTCTTTTATTGTTTGAACCCATAATCTATTATGCTCATTGTAGAATCTCCATATTTGTTTTGAAAATATGGATTTATTCATGAGAGACATCCATATGAAACCCAATCCCCCTTCCTTTTTTGGGTTTGCATATCTTGTCCCACCCAATAGTGTGAAACACCTTCTTTCTTGCATTACCCTTCCACCAAAAATTCTTTTGAAGTCTTTCCATTTCTGTAAGGATTTTTTTGGGTAGAAAGTTTGAAGCCATTTGATATATTGATAATGCTTGGGCCACAGATTGTATCATTGTTGACCTCCCTACTTATGAGAGCAAATTTGTTTTCCACATAGACATTTTCTTCCTTAATTTCTCTAGGAGTTCTTTATAGGCTTTTACTTTTTGCTTACCAATATACAGTTGTGTTCCCAAGTACCTGTCATTTGCTCACATTTGATTCATGTTAAATAGTTGAAGAATGAACCTTATCTTCCTCCTATGAATGTTAGAGCTTAATAGATTTGAACTTTTTTTAGGGTTTATTTTTTTACCAGATAGAACTTCAAACTATGTGAGAATATTTTTCAAGTGCTCTATCATTCTCATATTAGCCTTGCAAAACAACAAGCAATTATCCACAAATAACATATGGGAGATAGAAGGGGAGTTCCTTTATAAGGAAATGCCTTTTATTAGTCCTTGATTTCATACCCTCTCTAGCATAGTGGATAGCACTTGCATCGAAAGAATGAAAAGGTAAGGAAATAAAGGGTCTCCTTGTTGAATTYCACATTCCACCTGAAATAATTCTAAGGGGACCCCATTAACTTTTACTACAAACTCGAGGTTGTTATACAAGTCTCTACAAGGTTGCACCATTCCTCTAGGAACCCATCAATTGTAAAACTTTTATAATGAATTTCCTATTCAACCTATCATAGGCATTTGATATGTCTAATTTGATAGCTACCCACCCCACCCACTTCTTGTGCTTAGGCAACGATTATATTGTCAATACTTTGTCTGCCCTTAATAAATGCTGACTGATTTTCTTCAACTAGCTATGATAACTTATCTTGTAATTGATTAACTAGACATTTTGCAATGATCTTATATAAAACATTGCATCAACTAATAGGCCTAAATTGACTGACACTCTCAACATTTTACTTCTTGGGGATGTAGACCAATTTTGTACAATTCAGTTCCCATGGGAATTTTGTTGTTCTATAAAATTMTGAAATTAGCTCATAAATATCTTCTCCAACTATATGCCAATACTTTTGGAAGAAAAAGGGTGAATATCCATCTAGGCTTGGAGCGGTATGAGCTTTCATATTTTTTATCACTTCCCAAACCTCCTCAGGTGAAGGTATTTTTAGAAAATCTTGACTTTGCTCTTCAAACAAGTGTGGCAATTGAAGTTCAAAGAGGTCCAAATTGGAGAATGGGAGCCTATGACCTCCTATCTGTTAAGCCAATTCTTTGAAAGCTAGAGGTACTTCTTCAATGAGTAATGGTTTCCCTTGCAAATCCTTTATCCCCTCATAGTAATTAATTTGTGTTCTGAAGTTTGTCATTTGATGAAAGAACTTTGTGTTTCTATCCCCTTCTCTTTACCAAATCTCTATAGATTTTAACCTCCACATATATCCATCCCTCATACTCCTCTCGTAATCTATACAACTCTTAAGAGGGTTGTGGATCTAATTGGCATGTTTCCATAACTACCAAATCCTTTTCTAGCTTTGACAGTCCGTCATTTATGAAACCAAAAGAATCTTTGTTCCAAGACTTGAGTTTCATTTTACATTTTTTAAGTTTCTAAATTATTCTTTGGGTGGAAGAGAATGGAGCAAACCGAAAAGGACATGGATTGAAATAATGATTTAAGGACCAATAATCTAACAACAAATTGAATAGAATGAGGAATAGGATACATGTAAACATCCCATGTAGTTGGAATGAGATTTAACCAAATTGGATTTGAGTATAGAAAATTAAAGATCCATTGGATTTGAGTTGAATTTGGGTACCATAGTTTTCTTATCAAATTGAATTCAAATATGCCCCGATTCAAATTTGATTTGATCTTTTTTGCATCCTTAACTAGAGTTTGTTGGGCCCATTGCAAATACATCAAGCTTGGTCCTAGGCCCATTGCAAATTTGACAAATATATATCCAACCCAACTCGAACCAAGTTGCACTAATCGATTATAGGTTTGATCTACATCTATACAAACATGGGATTCCAATTTGGACTTTACCATTTATAGCCCAATTAGGGCATGTTGTTTAAATTCATTGGGAAATTGGATGTTGGATCCATATGTGGACTAGTTCCAACTTTCAAAAATACCCCTATTGATCATTTCCATGAGGCTAGATTTGTTATAATTATTGGTGCACTACCATTTAGTATGTGATAGGTTGGTGTAGTTTGGAAACAAATCACATTCAAAGAAGCTTCAAAGAAAAGAATTTTAGCCGAAAATAGGACGAAGAACACTTAATGAATGATTAAGAGAAAATCAACAAAACCACTTTTCTAGCAACACTATTCTTTCATAGGTTTCTTTTATACCTTTACTTACCACTCCACTAAGTACATTTTCTCTTACAAAGTGGCAGTTAATTTTTATGTAACTTGTTCTCTTATGGAAAATTGGATTAGAAGAAATGTGAACTATAGCTTGGCCGTCACAATGCAACTTCATAGGGCTATCAATTGAGTATCCCATCTCCTATAAAAGGTTATTCAACCACACTAGTTCACATGTAGTGTGTGACATAGCTCTTAATTCAACTTTAATGCTACTCCTTGCTAATATAGTTTGTTTCTTGCCCTTCAGTGCCACCAAATTTCCCCCAAGAAAGGTACAATACCTTAAGGGATCTTTTATCAAAAACTAAGCCAACCAAATCAACATCTATGTAACCTTTTATTTCAAGACTCCCTCTAGTCTTGTATAACAAACCACAACTTGGGGTTCCCTTAAAATGTTATACAATCCTTAGAATTGCATCCTAGTGTGGGATCCAAGGATTCTACACAAACTGCCTCACCATATTAATTACAAATGATATATTTGGCTGAATAATAGTTAAGTAGTTTAACTTATCCACTAACATTTTATACCTTTCAGGATCTTCAAACTCTTCTCGTACATTTGTACTTAATTTGGCATTTTGTTCCATAGGTGTTTCAGCTGGTTTGGCACCTAGCAATCATGTCTCTTCTAGCAAGTTAAGAACATACTTTCTTTGGCACAAATTAATACCATGCTTCGATCTTGCAACTTCTATTCCCAAGAAATACTTTAACTTACCAAGATCAAGTGATCATGCAGAAAAGCCTTAAATCTATCAATCCCCACATGATCACTACCAATTATGACAATATCATCTATATATACCACCAACAAAATATTTCCAGCTTTAAACTCATAGTTGAATATAGAATGATCAACTTGACAGTGCTTCATACCAAAGTCTTTTACTACTTTATTGAATTTGCCAAACCAACCATGTGAAAACTATTTCAGCCCGTAGATTACCTTCTTAAGTTTACACACCTTACCATCATCCCCTTGGGCAACAAACCTTGGAGGTTGCTCCAAATATACATCCTCAAGAAGGTCACCATATAAGAAGGCATTTTTTATGTCAAGTTGAAATAGGGGTCARTTATACATCACTGCTAAAGATATCAAAACCTAGATAAATCCAATTCCAATCTTAGCAATTGGAGAGAAAGTTTATGTAGTCAACTCCATACAACTATGAATAAACTTTAACAACCAATCAAGTTTTCAACCTTTTTATACTATCATTTGGTAAATACTTCATAGTGTACACCCAATTGCATCCTACAACATGCTTATAGAGAGAAAGAGTGGTAAGTTTCTACATGTGATTATGCACGAGGGGAGATAGTTCCTCTTCCATTGTTTGGCACCACCCTGGGGAGGTAATAGCTTCATAGATATTCTTAGGAATAGAAACTAATGATAAAAGGGAAATAAACTGAAAATGGAAAACAGAAAAGTGAGAAATAGAAACATAATTGGAAATGAGATGAGAAGTACACTTGCATTTACATTTCCACAATGCAATGGGAAGATCAAAGTTAGAAGGATGTGAAACAACTATTAAACCTATCAACGAAGAAGGGATTGGAGGAGGAGTTGGTGCTCATCTATAAGTATACACTTGCATGATTGATTGTCACTTAGTAGTAACCTACACTGGAGGAGATGAAGGTTTGAACACAATTAGAATTGTTGGAATGGGATCCTTAACTGGAATAGGAAAAGGAAACACTTGAGGTGACGGAGGAACATCAAGACTAGTAAAGAAGGGAACAAATTCAAAGAAAGTGGCATATGGACAAACAATGAATGTTGGGAACTAAGATTGTATCATTTTGTGGCATATGCATCCAACTTGTCCATCCCAGACCCCAAATTATGAACAAAACATAGACAACAAAAAAACTTTAGGAATAAAAGGAAAAGAAAATAGTAGAAAACAAGATTGAGAACGGAGAAAGATTTTCAAGGATATATACATGGACATCCGATTGATGAGAAAATAGAATGCAAGTATGGCATCCCTCCAAAATCATTTGGAAACATTTATATTGTGCATAGTGGACCAAGCAATTTCAAGTAGAGGTGTAAAACGGGTCGTGCCACCCGCGGCCCGGCATGGCCTGGCACGACGGTCTGCGAGTTGTGCTAGGCCTGGGGTTTTAGGTCTACAGCACGGCYCGCGGCACGACCCATATATATTATTTATATATATTATATAAATTATAATCATAGAATAATATATAGTATATAATATATTAATAAAATAAATATTTTTAAATTTTATTATACTAATTTATTTAATTGTTGTATATATAAGCAATTTTATACATCAAAATTCATATAAAATTAAAATTTTAAGTTTTTCGTCAATTTTTTAAATAAATAGCTTTGGCCTGATGCACGGCCCGACTTGGCTCAAGGCTCAGCCCATGGGCCAACCCAGCTCGCGGCATGGCACGGTATGGCACGAGACCACACAGGCCTGGGCTATGGGCCATGTCGGGCCGACCCTCCCAAGTTATCCCTGGGGGGGCAATACGGCCCGAGACAGCCCATTTTACACCTCAAGTTTCAAGTAAATGTTGGTTCATCCGTTCAACCATGACATTCTGTTGTGGTGTGTAAGTACAAGAAGTTTGATGAATTATACTTTGTTGCTCCAAATATTACTAAAATGGTGCAGAAAAATATTCCTTGCCATTATGAAAACAGAGAATTTTAATGTGATGAATACCAAATTGAATACAAATCTCAGCATAAAAGTTTTGAAAAATAGAGAACAATTCACTTATTTCTTTCATATGATAAAGTTATGTCATCCTTGATTAGTCATTGACAAAAATTACAAAGTACTTTTAACCATTATATAACATGATTTTATTTGGACCCCAAACATCTAAATGAACAAAAAAAATAGACTTAAAACCCAACTATTGACTCTAGGACTAAAGGGAGCTCTGTGGTGTTTTCCATATTAACATGATTCACAATCCAAAGAAGAAAATATGACTCAACAACAGTAACTTAAGTGCCTTGACAGATGGATGACCAAACCTACAATGCTACTAAAGAGGAGTGAGAGAATACTAGAGTGCTACTCTTGGACTACCACAATTAGGATAATTCAATCCACTAGCTTCATGTCCTCCACTAATCTTCATCACCATCTTGACATCCTGGAAAACATAAAAAGATGGGTAAAAGGTGATAGAATAATTAAGAGACTTAGTCAATCTCCTAATAGACATCAGATTAAATGAGAATTTATGTACATATAAAATAAAGGATAAAGATAAAGATGTAAGGTTAACATTACCAACACCACAAATAGGAAAGGTAAAACCATTGGCTAAAGTAATTGTTTGGGATGTGGAAGACTAAGAGAGAGAGAAAAAATACACTTGAAATACTAGTCATTGGAGTTTAACCATATGATCAAAAGCTCAAGAATCGGTAATTCAATGGGAAGATTTGAATGTGAAACAAACCATACCTATGTAGGCAAGGGTAATTGTGTTTTGTGAAGAGGAAGCCCAAAAAAACCTTTCGTGTTTATCACGTAGAGCACTCACCATTTCATTCCCGAATGTACTTGTAAATGTAGAAGGTGTCTAATAAGCTTATTGGTTCTCACTAACTACACCACTACCACTTGTCACAGTATGATTGGCCCATGAAGAGGGTGGACCATGCATATCATAATAGAAATTAACAATATGCCCCTCCAATCCATAGTATGTGCACTTCCTAGGTGTCAACACCCGATTTTTGCTTAGTCTGCCGCTTGAACCCCCAATTCACCCCAAGTGCCTAATCAAACCATTCCGACCCTGTCGAAACCCAGAAAATCTAAAGAACCCAAATCTCAACCCCCAAATCCCTAAAATCCATTGTCGATGTCAACACCCGATTTTTATTCGGTGCTCTCTTTGAAGTCCTAACTCACCCTCGAACATCGATCAAACCATTCCGGCCCTATTAAAACCCAAAAAATCCAAAGAACCCAAATCTCAACCCCTCAAATCCCTAAAATCCATTCCAAATTCCCAAAATGCCCTTGACCAAATTACCCTAAATTCCCAAAAATACCCCTTCTTCCAAATTCTCAAAATACCCCTTTCCCAAATTCCAAAAATACCCTTCTTTCAAACTGACCAAAATACCCTTCATTTGCCAAATTACTGATATACCTCTTATCTCCAAATTACCAAAATACCCTTCATGTCAAATACCTATAGCTACCCTCTTTTCAAGTAACCAAAAATGCTCCTCATACCCTAAATTCCCAAAAAATACCCCTTCATTCCAAATCCCCAAAATGCCCTTGACCAAATTACCAAAATATCCTTCAAAGCCAAAAATACCAAAATACCCCTTCTTCCAAATTCTCAAAATACCCCTTGCCCAAATTCCCAAAATACCCATTCTTTCAAAATTACCAAAATACCCTTTATTTGCCAAATTACCAATACACCCCTTCTCTCTAAATTCTTAAAATGCCCTTGACTGAATTACCAAAAATACCCTTCATGTCAAATACCCAAAACTACCCTCTTTTCAAGTCACCAAAAATGCCCCTCATACCCTAAATTCCCAAAAATACCCCTTTAGTTACCAAATTATCAATATACCCCTTCTCTCCAAATTACCAAAATACCCTTCAGGTTAAATACCCAAAACTACCTACTTTTCAAGTCACCAAAAATGCCCTTCATACCCTAAATTCCCAAAAATACCCTTTCATTCCAAATTCTCAAATGCCCTTGACCAAATTACCAAAATACCCTTCAAAGACAAAATTACCAAAATACCCCCTTCTTCCAAATTCCAAAAATACCCCTTGCCCAAATTCCCAAAACACCCATTCTTCTAAAATTACCAAAATTCCCTTCATTCCTTAAATTACCTAAATGCCCCTCCAAACTTACCCATTTGGACCCCAAATCACCAATTTTCCCTCTAAACCCAAATCACCAATTTTCCCTCTAAACCCAAATCACTAAATTATCCTTTTTATCCCAAATTACCAAATTTCCCCCAAGATCATAAATTACTAAGTTACCCTTTGGACCCCAAGTTATTGAACCCTCCTATCCCTTTAAACCCTAACTTACCCAAAACCCCCTTCCATTTTTTAGAGTTGACAGAACTCCCCCTCCCTCCTATTATAAATAGAAGGCTACATTCCTAAGACAGGAGGTGGGATGAGAGGAGTTTGAAGGGGGGATCAGATGAGAGAATAGAGGTCGAAAGGACGAGCGGAAGGATGCCTGAATTGAATAGGCTCGAATTCAATCAATGAGAGTTTTCTCTCATTCGTTTTAAAAAGGCTGGAAGAGAGAGGAGTGGTCTGGCTAGGATAAGTTGAGAGAGAGAGGGAGAGAGGTCGGAGAAGAGAGGGCTTTCAAATAAAGGGGAGAACTCTCTCAAATTGAGAGTTTGAGAGAGAGATAGATCGAAGGAGATAAGAGAGAGAGAGGAGAAAATAGAAAAGAAGGCTTCAAGAGAGAAAAACAAAGAGACAAGAGGGGTTTTGAAAAGCGAGAGGTTCATTCAAGGAGAAAGAGAGAGTTGAAGCTGGTTCGAACAAGAATGATTCGTTGTTCAAGAACTCTATTCTCCCATCTTCTGTCAAAAACCTAGGAAATATCTCAGCATTCACATTTCTTAGCTGGGGAAGTTGACTATCGCTCTTCCTTTCGCGAGTTTCCTCTTGTCATTTGTGCATCAACCTTCACCAGTTCCTAGTTCGAAATCCATCTGAAGCACCATTACCTAATTTCCACCATTCAACAAAGATTGAATCCCTCTAGCCTACTGCAGCATTGTTGTTTCATTCAAGGTCACAAGAGGTAAAAAGTGATTACCTCATACCCCCAAGCTCCTGTCAMGACATGATTCAATATTTAGAATAATCTTGATTTGGTTTCGGTTATCTATCTATTCATCTTTCGTCTTTTTTTTATTTAGTGTTTGTTTCTTCCTTTGTTTTTTTATTAGCCGCATTAGTCTTGCTTTTTGTCGTGCATTCAAGGTCGAACTCGAGAACCATCAGGTCCTTTAACAATTGAAAGGTTGTTGTAATTTCTTTTTCTTTTACTCTTTAGCCCGACCAGCTAAGTACGATGGTGGGGGTTCTGATAGAAAAGGGGTGAGAATTCATCCTTTTGCTCAAGCTCCTGTGTCCAAAATGGGTCAGATTGGAGGGGAGAAGAGGAAATTCCATATCCTTCCTAGTTGGTGGATAATTTGGACTCTCAGTTTGAATTTAAAATAAATAGGGAATTATAGTGTTCACACTGACCAGAGAGAGGGGTGCCTAACCCCTTCCCTCTCTCTCTCTCTCTCAACTTACCCAGATTAGCCTTGTCATGGCTGATTGATATGGAGTCGTTGTTAATTSTAAAAGTTTTGTGAAATTTAAATCCAGAGGTCCATTACTCCCATTTATGTATTTTGATGGGTGGCAACTCTGTCTGTTCAGTCATGAAGTGAACAACCGAGATTTTTTCTGACGTTCACACTAGGACCATCACTATGTCCTCGACCACGACCTGCCCCTAAATCTCGACCTCCACTATGCCCACCAATACAATTAAGCATAGGACCACCTAGGATCCCTTGGACTCCATATCCATGTCCACCTCTTCTATTCCCATGACCTTCCTCTCTTGCCGCTACAAAAGCAAACATATCAGAGATGGTACCACTCTCTAAAGGTCCAATAGAGATTCTATGTAGTTGAGAAAACACCTCCTCAAGAAAGGAAAGCGGAGAACCACCTAATATTTATACTTTAATTGGGTCATATTTGGATTTCAATCCCACTAAAAACCTAGTTACATCAACCTATTCCCATTGCCACTATTGAGTTTTAACATTTGACATCACGGGATGATGCAAATTAAGCTCATTTCGAAGGTTTCTTATACTAACATAATATTCCTCTTAGATCTGATTTTCTTGTTGCAGATTAAAGTACTCTTGATAGAGTTGATACACTATCATAGTGTTATCTTGCACAGAATAGAGTTTCTTAGCATGATCTCAAATCTTTATCCAAAAATATAAAGTTCACACTTGTTGGGCTCCATGCAATTCTGCAATTAAGTCATAATCTATGCATCCTCTTGTTCCTACTCATTGTGCCCCTGATATTCAATTGAAGGTTTTTCCTCTTTCACATGTTTTACTTTCTTCTTGGCTTTGAGAAAAAATTCCACTAACTTAGCCCATGGCACATAATTCTCATCATTTAATTTGATGGGCACATAATTCTCACCATTTAATTTGATAAATTACATCTATGCATTCAAGTAATTGGGGAAATCATAACACTCAATTTACTGTCACTAGTCTTTCCAATTGTTGCCATTGGTTTAGGAGAATAAGACCTTCAATCACCAATACCACATTACACTATTCAACACTCACCACACCACACCACAAGTAGTTAATTGTTGTTGAAACACACACTGCCACTGGTTTCAACAACAAAATTCATTGTTGTCATACACATTCAGACGCCAATAGGAAATGAAAGATCACCCCCTACATATACTTGCTTACTAGTACTGTTAAGGGATTGAAATCCACTCCTAATGGGGTTTAAACACCATGCCAACAACAAGGTACAAAAGCTGGTTCACAAATTAGCCCTCTTCGAGTCATCAAGTAGAGAGTTTCTAACATCTCACTGAAACGAACACTACAACAATTACTAGAGGCATGATTACCTCCTAAAAGGGAAAATGATCATTTGATTTTTGGACTGATAGGTGATGCAAAAAGAAAAAAAAAGAACCGTTTGATTTTTGGACTGATTACCAGCGGTACCATGTTAATAATGGTTTGGTTAACATTGGTTCAGTTCTAGGTTAGAAACAAGAGAGAGAATAGAGAAGAAAGAGAGGAAGAGAAGAGAGAAACCAAATGGAGAAAAAAATCACCTCCCAACTGATCACCTTCTTATTTATATGTTTTTAGTCTTGGTGTATAAAAACTATTATGTCCCTAATTAAGTATGGGACACAACTTAAACTAAGATAAAAGAGACTATGTAACTTCTAATAACATTGCACAAAGACTAAATTATCCTCTTTGCTACCGACTCTAACTCTCCAAATCTCATTGAATAGAAGAGATGTGGTGACTTCTTCCAAATTCACTATGTTTTTCTTATACGACAATGTTGTTACCAAGTTTCATATGAATCATGAAGTGAGTTAAGAAGTAAAAGGGCCTTGTCTTTTTCTTTCACCTTAATATAACTTCCCTTAGTCAATTTAAGATACTGTTGAACATGTTTAGGTATTTTAGGAGATTCCCATCCTCTCCAAACAAAGGTATCATTTGACAAGTTTTTTAGAAACATCTTTTAGTAGCCCAAATAGCCAAAAGACATATTATGTTTTGGGACCTTGTCTTTAACTACAAAGATTGTTTGGCAAGTGGCTCGTTCCATCAAGCTTTTAAAAATGCATTTGGATTTTGTTTATCACACAAAAGAGTAGAATTCGATATTTTTGGTCTTTTTGGGTCTTCCCGTTCACGCATCTTCTGGTCTTACTAGCTTTTGGTTACCAAATGGAAAAGATCGATTTTAGGTCTTTCGAGCTTGTTAAAAACTAGAAGACCACATGGAAAGACTTGCCAAATGCCGCCAAAGTTTCTTTAACTTCTCCCATGACTTCAATGTAGAATCTTAGTTCATAATGTTAAACATAACGTTATTAGTTAGGAGCAATCGAATTCTATTAACACACTTTGACTCAATGTCCTCCCAATTAGTATCCTTCATGTCTTTCGACTTTTCACCTTTTCCCTTCAACATTCTAACAAATCCTTGTTAAACCAAGAATTTTTTTTTTTTTTACCTTCCTTGGCCATAGGGTAAAGTTACATTTTTCGTCAAACCTCTCAAACTATAACTAATACTTATACTTTTTGTTGCCATTATTTTATTAACAAATTCATAATCATAAACACCTTATAAACACCAACTTGGCTCTGATGCCACTTGTTTGGGCTCACAATAACTACTCACAAGATAAAACCACAAGTATTTGAAACAAAATAGCAACCAAGACAATCTAATAGCAATAAAGATAAATAAATTTAAGCAAAGATGGATTGAAATACACACCACCAAGAGCACAAAGGATTTAATGTACATGATTTGGCCTTATTGCCTACATCAATGAGAGAGATGAAAACTGTTCTTTGGCTCTTTGCTCTGAAGAAATGAGAAATAGTATAGGTACTCTGTGGCTTGCAACCCAAATCAACCCTTAAACTCTTTTACACCCATTCTCATTTTCTTTTCTTAACCCTAATAATAGAATAAGAGAATAAAACATACTCTTACACTAAGAGCATCCTTTTTTCTCTCACCATTTATTTATTTTTTCATCTAAAGCAAAAAAAAAAAAGAAAAAAAAGAAAAAGAAAAAGAGCAAATTTCTCTCTTATCACTTCTAAACCCTATATACAAAAGAATTCTCTTATATGTAAAACCCACCTTAACCTAAATGAGGGACCGCACCAACCATTAGATTAAAACCTAATGCAATAATTGAAAAATAAGACATAACCCCAACAAAAGAAAAAAATGAGATGTGGTCAATTTTGATGATAATGGCTATTCAATTGAATAATTCATTGCCTTGTCTTTTAGTAGATAGAATGGTCATATGTAAAACATTCAGGGGTATATATGATAATTGGACTACTATATCATTGATCATATACAAGTTCCTAATTTCTTGTATAGTATTGTTTTTATTTTTCAAATAAAAGCCAAGCTTAATTGATACTCAATTATTAAAATAGTATGGTATAAAGACCAATGTTAAGATGGATGCTTGAGAAAATTAGAAAAAATAAGATCGAAAATAAACTTATTCTAATGGACGTAGGAATGGTTCAAATAAATGATAAATAGTGAGGTGACCTAGAAACATGCACAAACCATCTATAACACAAATAAAAATAAATGATCTCATATTGAAAAAATTAGGGGCAAACGGAAAAGGACATGGGTTGAAATAATGAATTAAGGGCCAATAATTTAACTGCATATGTAACAAAACGGAGGAATATGACTACTTAAAAAAAATGGAGTATAATTCATGTAGCCATATAACATAATTGGAGCGAGACTTAAATGATGATGATGACAATGACAATGAAAAATTGAATTAAGATATCATAATCAAACCAAGATACCATTTCAACCATGGACAAGCTTACAACATGTTAATGACTTATTCAATAAAAAAAGGTAATAATAAGCCATTCACTTCAGCCACTTCTTATAGGGAAGCTTAAACAATGGCCAATTAGAACCATTTGATTGCCCTAGCTTAATATATGGCCAGCTTGATGACCAAGCCCAATCCAGTCTAATAGGCTAATAGCTCTAGCCATAGTCCACTGACTATGCACTTAACCCCCTGGCCAAAGTTCAATGGACAGATGGCAACATGCATTTAATCATATCAATATCCTAGAATTATTTAGGAACCAGCCAGCCAGAGAGAGAGAGAGAGAGTAGAAGGGCAAAAATACAGAAAAGGGAGAGAGAAAGCAGCATATATAGGTCCTTTCTATTGCTCCCGAAGAGCATGGAGAGAAGGCTGGCAGAGAGGTTTTGCGTCTCTTTGCTCTCTATAAAACCCTAATATCGATCTTCTCATTTCTTTTTCTTCTTCTTCTTCGTTGCTAATTCCTGCTTTCATTTCCCACTTCGTCAATCAGCCGATCAATCTAGTGTTAATCTACAATTCCGTTTCGATCATTATAACGATCTATTCAGTTCCCTGGAAAAAGGTTCAATTTTTATTCATAAACCTTCTGTGTAAATTTGGAGTTAACCATTTAATTTCCTTGTTCAAACGATTCGTGGAAGAAGGAGTATCTTTGCTCTTCTCTTTTAGGGTTTTAGGATCTTTCGTTGTGCTGTCTGCATTTGAGGATTTTGGTTCCTGGGGCCGAGTTGGGTTATCAAGGCTGGCGGGCTTCAAGGTCCAGTAATGGCGGATCCGCCTGGGTTCCGCCCCAACTGTGGTTTCGAAGCGAAGGAGGTTTTAGCTTTAGTATTTGGGTCTGAATATCGCCTCGGAGTGGAATTCTGGCAGTGGAAAGCATGCTGAGCGTGCTTCGAGTTCATCTCCCGTCCGACATTCCGATCGTGGGCTGCGAGCTTACGCCGTACGTGCTCTTGCGGCGACCGGATGGATCCATTGGCACCGATGATGTCCCTGAGTCTGCTCCTCTTGATGGGTTCTACTTGAGATACAAGTGGTCAGTAATCCTATTTCACTTCTGCTATGCTTCAGTTTGGTTGCCTTACTTGTCGCGCTTGCCTGGCTGTTTACAAGAACTTGGAAGTCATTCCACTTGGTGTATTAGTAACAAAATTTTGAACTTTTTAGTGTCTTGGACCTGATACCTGGTTTAGATTTCAAATAATACATAGACTGGTCAGGTATGATTACATGTGCTCTTACTTTCTTATTTCGTGGGTTGTTGCAGATATAGATATGGTCATATAAATGCAGAATGATTGTTTGCAGGGGCGAACAATTTCCCTTGTTGGTTTTTTCTTTCTTAGTCAGGAAAACATATAAAGTGTCTATATTTTTGGATGCGTTGTCCACATTAGGAATGCTGCTTCTTTCTGAGCATTGAAGCACATAGCTTTCCAATGTTGGGGAATTGATAAGAGGGATTGTCAAATGCAACGTTGTCAAATTGGCAATCCAGGGTTAGTCCAAGTGTGCCAATAGCAGTCCTAAAAGAGCTGAGACCTTTTAAGGATTCTGTTCTTCCTTTTGATTCTTGCAGTTTCAGAAAAGGGGTTTCTTTATTCACAAGAATGTAACTAACATTGGATGGAGTTTTTTGTTGAACAATCTGGATATTCTGCAAATACTTAAGAGGTGCATAAGAATCGTGACAGAAAGGGGAGAGAGAAAGGTTGATACCTTAAAGCAACATTCAGGATGTATCTAAGAAAGCACTGCCTGGCTGCTGACCTCAAAAGAGGGAATGAAACAATACCAGACCAACTGGTTCCTGTTCAATTAAATGTGCTCTTGAATCATCTGTCTGTCTTTGTGCCAATGTCAACACGTGTTTCTATGTGCTTCAAAACTCTTGGTAGTAAGCTTTGCAATGTATTTGCGTATCTTGGTTAGTTCATAGTTGGAATTTCTCAAGATTTTGTATTAGATGTTCATGAGTTTTTGGTTGGAAAAGTCATCATCATCATCATCATCCAAACCTTATCCCAACTATATGAGGTCGACAATTATATGAGAGTTTGATAAGTGTTAGTGCCGGCTGCCAACCTGACTCAACTGTCCTCCTTTATCTGGGATTGGGACCAGCAGTGTAAGACATGCTCACATTGGTGTAGTTACACAAGGCAACTTCAAATGGAAATCATGCACAAGGCCATCCACTTAATAACTAATTTGACATACTGTATAGATATTGTACTTGCATTTTCCCTTTCTTGATTAGGTTGAACGATGGAGTTTGTCCTTCACTTTTCAGAAACTTAGCATCTTTTACATTTTTATATTTTAATTTGCAGGTATCGTATACAAAGTGATAGAAGAGTTGCTGTTTGCAGCATACATCCCTCTGAACAAGCAACACTGCAATGTATGGGTTGTGTTAAAGCAAAAATACCTGTTGCCAAAAGTTACCACTGCTCCCCTAGGTGCTTTTCAGATGCATGGCAACATCATCGTGTTCTACATGATCGTGCGGCTAGTGCTGTAAATGAAAATGGTGCAGAGGAGGAAGAGTTATTTGGACGTTTTAATAATGCAGGGTCTGGAGTTGCCAATACTACTTTATCTGGTTCAACCTCAAGCATAGGACAGAGTGCAAACTTGAATAACGGCTCTGCCCCTGTATATCCTGCAGTCATTACGGAAAAGAATGGTGGTGAAACATGGTTTGAAGTTGGGCGTTCTAAAACATATACTCCAACAGCAGATGATATTGGTCATGTTCTTAAGTTCGAATGTGTAGCAGTAGATGCAGAATCTAAATTACCTGTGGGACATGTTAGTACCATTACTACATCCCGCGTCATTCCAGCTCCATCTCCTACCCCCCGACGCTTGGTACCAGTCAGTGGAGTTGATGTAATGGGACATTTGGATTCAGATGGCCGTATTTCATCCGCAGGAACATTTACTGTGCTATCGTATAACATTCTTTCTGATGCATATGCCACAAGTGAGTCATACAGTTATTGCCCTACATGGGCTCTTTCTTGGCAATATCGCAGACAGAATTTGTTGCGAGAGATTGTGGGCTATCGTGCAGACATCCTTTGTCTTCAAGAGGTATTTTTGGGCACACTTGACTAGTCTATATGGGAAATTGTTTGGTCTTAAGACATAGGAACGATATTTATTCTATTTATAGATTGGTAGTTCCCATTAGACCTGCATCTTATTTATTGAGAACCTTAGACTTCTGATGTAGTTAGTTCTAGATAGCCTATATGAATTCTTGTAATATGTTATACTGCCTATATTTTTTGGGAATGGGCTTGGGGATCTGTGCCCTCTTGAACAAAGGGTACTTGTTTAAATTCAAATTTGGATGAATTGGCCCTAAGCCTCACTGATAGAAAATGTCATAGAATTTGTAGGAAATATCGTTTGTTCCATTGTTAAAGATATCTAACACTGTCCCTCCAGAAAGAAAAAAAGTATATTGTTGACCTCTATTTTTAACTATTGTGCAAACTAAGAGTGGTAATGCCTTTTTCTATTCAGGTTCAGAGTGACCACTATGAGGAATTTTTTGCCCCTGAGCTGGACAAACATGGCTACCAAGCCCTCTACAAGAAAAAGACAGCAGAGGTTGGTTTATGGTATGGTAATTTCCAAGGTTTTAGTATCTAGATGTCTTCATGTTCTATACTCATGCTTTTGTTTTGGTTTGCAGGTTTACAATGGATCTCCCTATTCAATTGATGGTTGTGCAACATTTTTCCGCAGGGATAGGTTTTCACATGTCAAAAAATACGAGGTTCATAAGCTTCTTTTTTTCTTTTTTTTTTGTAATTTTTAGTGTAAACTTCTTTTTCGACCATTATCTACCAATTTATCTTTGATTGCTTCATATTTTAATGGGTTTGTCTTGTGTGCAGGTTGAATTTAATAAGGCTGCACAATCTTTGACTGATGCAGTAGTTCCAAGTGCTCAGAAGAAAACTGCTCTGAATCGATTGCTTAAGGTAGCTTTGACTGTATTGAATTGCATTTTTCTGGATTTGTTCTCTGATTGTTGGTTGTTCAACCAATGCTATCATTTGATTTCTCTGTATAGGATAATGTTGCGCTAATAGTTGTTCTGGAGGCAAAGTTCATTGCTGATAAACGACAGCTTTTTTGTGTGGTAAGTGCAAGTTTCACCTTTGTTTATCATATTCTTCATCACTTTTCCTATTCTTGGCTATTAATCCATGACCGTGTTGATTAAGTTCATTCCCATTTGAGTTTGTTGCATTTTCTTGTTGTGTATTGTATAGACAACATTCTGTTTATGGGTGGTAATATTGTTTTTCCCTTTTCTCCTTTTGTGTAGCGTAAGCTTTGTTGGGCATGCTTTTTTTATTTTATGACTCCAAGTGTACTTGATCCTGCCCCTTATTAACTATGATTGGAGATATAGTTTAAATTTAAAAGCACAAAAGCATTTGGAAATGGACTAAAAGACATCATAAAAGCATGTAAGCTTTTAAATTTTATGCTTCAAACTCTTCCATGCTTCCCACCTATGATTTAAAGGCCTAGCTTTGATGTGTCTGCTTTAACAAAGCCAGGTGATGTTGAGGATTTTAAATTCTGTTGAAATATTTTTTGATTCTGTTAACAATGAGACTCATTTTCATTTAAGCAACTGTAAGGTTCAAAAAAGCAACTGTAAGGTTTTAACAGTTTGGACTTCTGAATACCAGTTTATCCAAGTACTGTTCATCCCTGAATTTTCAGTTTTTTTGGCCATGTTTGGAGTAAGATCCAAAGTTTCATATAGGTTACCTAATTTTTACACCTTGGGATCATCTAGTTCTTGCTTAGTAGCTATTTGAGATAGCAGTGTAGATGCATTAAATCATTCACCTTTTTCACCAGTTGGTCCTTCATGCCTGCCTAACAACTAATCTTTAATTCAAAGATCCTTAACATGCTAATGTTAAGCTCTTTGAAGGCTCTTCATTTGCTAGATATCTACTGTTGCACAAGTCTGATACATTGTATGTAGAGTGCAAAACTGACCATCGACTTCACAAGCTTTCACAGCCTACCATCATGGAGATGCATAACCAATATTTCCCTAGGATCACATTGCACGGTTTTGATGATAATCTGATCTAGTTATTGATAAAAAAAAGATAGTCTGGTCTAGTTTAAAGTTGGTTGCTATGTGTCAATATATTAGTATTGCTCAATTGTTTTTCTGGATAATTAACAAAATTTCATTAAATGAAATGAGAAAACCTTGCTGCTGAGTGCAGACAATTGCATTCTAAAGATTCTTTGTATTGCCCCTGCCTTATTCAATTTATCTGTCAACTCATTTGCACTTCTAGGAATCTAATTGATTGAGCAGTTCAATAGAAATTCCCATGAAATAGAAATTCTGAAATAGTCTGCTCTACCTGAGGCTGAGCAGAGCCAAACAATAATCATTTGAGAGTCCATTTCCACCTTAACATTGATGAACATGCATGTAATGGCTAATCCCAAGCCTTGTGGAATTGACAATAGTTCTGCCCTTAGGAATTGGCTAATCTGATCCTTGCCACAGTATGCTCAATTTTGCCCYTCATATAGTTATTCTTGTCCTTCCCAAGCCTTGTGGAATTGACAATAGTTCTGCCCTTAGGAATTGGCTAATCTGATCCTTGCCACAGTATGCTCAATTTTGCCCCTCATATAGTTATTCTTGTCCTTCCCATTGTCCATAAAGAAACATGATGACCCTGGTTATTGAACAGCTGCTCAACATGTGTGGTAGGTTTCTGATCAGGAAAAAAATATTGGTGGTAAGCATACCAGGTCATATTCTGTGTCCTACATGTAGATATGACAAATGCCACCATAGCAATTGGCTGGGTGATATACTTCTGCCACACGGCAAGAATCAACTCAGATACAAGCTTTGATTTGCTGATTTTTTTTTGTTCCACTTTCTACAAAGAGACTGCTAAATGGTATTTTAGTGCTGCTCAACTTGTGTAGTAAGAGTTTGATTTCTATTCACAATGAGGGAGGTGGTCGTGAATCCAGAAAGAGTTGCGAATAGAAGGTCGAAGAGTGGGCCGTTGCTGAATGGCACCCATGGAAGCCCTTTCAGGTCAGAAAGTTAAATCCAGGCTTCTTCTTATTCACTCTCAAGAGTGAAGTAGAGGTGAACAACGTCTTGAGGAGAGAACAAAATAAGTTTCAATCTCCAGACCTTGGAATTGGGAGTTGGAATCCTCTACTTGGTGCAACAAGGGAGATGGGTCCTTTAAGCATTGTGTGGATTAATGTGTATGGATTTCCTTTACATGCATGGAGTTTTCAAGCATTTAAAGCTGTGGGGGATGCTTGTGGAAGATTCAAATTCGTAGATCCTAGAATACACTCTTGGAGAACTTTGGTTGTTGTTCGCATTTTAGTTGAAGTTGAAGAGATTCATCTTGTTTCTACTTCCATTTCTCTCCGCTTTGAAGGTGAAATCTTCAATTTAAGGCTTGTTGTTGAAGGTTCATACCTAATGAGATGGGTTGAAAATATGGAGTTGTGGAGAGAGGAGGCAAAGATGGTCTTTTAGCGCTTTGGTGATTATGGAGGGAAGGTGGACAATTAGGTCAAAGAGGAAGGGCATGAGGTTGAAGATGAGGGTGTTTTCAAAATAGAAGAAATTAGTGGATCCTTTTTGGGTTAGGTTACTTGGTTCAGTGGGCTACATTGAACATGATGACCATGGAGTTCTAAAAGCATTAAAGAGGTGGGGCCCATTTGAAGTTAAGTGAGGAAGCTAAAAAGACGGGATTCCTTTTATTTGAGAATAATGGCGCTAGTGGAGAGGTTGAAACATTGAGACATGTGCAAACAAAAAAAGGAGGAGAAGGTTGTTGAGACACAACTAAAGGGAATACAAGTATACAAAAAAAGGCCACGCCAGCCTTTAAAGAATGTAACTAACAACCAACCACTAGAACAAACTAAATAACAAACTAGACAAGTGGAGAGGCTGGTATAAYAGAATTGTAACAACAGTATATAAATAAGGAAAGGAAGTTAGGAGGGGATTATCGATTTGGGAATACAATCTCTCTTTCTTTCATTCAGGAGGCATGCTCCCTCGAAAGAGTCCCTGAGTTAGGAAGTCCCTAACAAGTTGGTATCAGAGCCAAGATGCCAAGCACAAGGTCATCCACAATGGAGAACAGAGTCGACAACATGGAAGGAGAAATGCAAAGAATATCAGTTGATGTCAAAGAAATCAAAGAAATCAAAGAAAGCTTTGCATCCTTGCTTGAACGACTGGCATAGGCACCACTTGCACTGAATCGGGAAGAGTGCAGTGACACCAACCATCGAAGCGGATCAAGAACAACAAGAATCGAGTTTCCCATCTTCGTAGGGGGAGATCCCACACCTTGGCTTCTGCGAACAGAAAGATACTTCGATTACCACAACACACAAGGACCTGATTGTGTTCCATTATCTTCTGCACACCTGGAAGGAGAGGCGATCGTCTGGTACCAATGGTACCGGCGACGACACCCAAGAGCCACATGGGCAGACTTCACCGACGCCTTAACCATGCGATTTGGAGTCTCGGATTTTGAGAACTATGTTGAAAGCCTCGCTAAGCTACGACAGACCGGCTCCGTCCAAGATTATCAGATGGCGTTCGAAAGATTAGCTGTGCGCGTGCAAGGCTGGCCAGAAAACGCGCTTGTCGACAGTTTTGTTGGTGGACTCAGGGAAGAATTACGGCTGAAGGTAAAAGCCATGCAACCCACCACCGTTCTTGAAGTAGCAGCATTAGCTCGACTACATGAAGACAAACTGAATCGGGCAAGAAGGATTAATCAACCTCTGGGAGCTGCGATCAGACTAGGTATACCGAACCCAGAACCAGGTATCTTGGGTAAATCGGAGCCCAGTTCAGGAGTAGGAATCACAGGCAAGGACGCCAACTCTGGTTCAGGCCCCGGCTCAGCCAAGAGGTTAACCTGGGCTGAGATGCAAGCCCGACGGGAAAAGGGCCTTTGTTATGCATGTGGAGACAAATTCGGGCCGAGCCATCGTTGTAAGATCCCTCAAGTTTTCTCCTTCAACCTGAAACCGAATATGTCGAGCAATCAACAGACATTGAAGAGCCAATGGACAACCAAGAATGGGGGCAATGGACAAAGGAATACCGGAAGTATCCCTACAAGCCTTGACCGGTCTTGCTTCTTCTCAAACTATGAGAGTAATTGGACTGGTACAAGGGCGCCATGTGTCAGTTTTGATAAACAGTGGCAGCACCCTCAATTTCATTACCCAAACATTGGTCAGACAACTAGGGATTCCGATCCAACCATGTACAGCCTTTCAGGTGCATGTAGCTAATGGGAGCAACCTTGTGTGCGACAGTACGTGCACAGAATTAAAGATGAAGATACAAGGACATGAGTTCGAGGTAGATCTGCACCCCCTAGAAATCAGTGGAGCAGATGTAGTTCTCGAAGTCCAATGGTTAAGGCAACTAGGGCCGGTGTTATGTGATTGGGCTCGTCTCACCATGGATTTTCAAGTGGGCAGCTCACAGGTGCATATTCAAGGGTAGCTGTCCAAGGGTCCAGGACCTATTAGTCTCGCCTCCCTAAGGAAACAGGTAGCAGACCCAGCCCACATCGTTTTAATGCAGATAGACTCCCATGGGAATGACCCCATTCTAGCCCAAGGAAGCAGATCCGAAGAAGGCCACACACAACTACAACAACTACAGAAGTTCTCAGTGATCTTCCAAGAACCTAAGGAACTACCACCAAAGCGTGCCCATGTTCATTGCATTCCATTGCTGCCCGGAATTGCACCCACAAATGTAAGGCCCTATCATTACCCCTATTTTCAGAAACTAGAGATTGAGAGGCAAGTGCAAGATATGCTTGACAGAAAAATTATACAACCTAGCCAAAGCTCATTCTCCTCGCCAGTATTACTTGTGAAAAAGAAGGATGGGACATGGCGGTTTTATATAGACTATAGGGCTCTGAACAACATTACTGTGAAGGATCGATTTCCCATACCAGTAATCGATGAACTACTAGGTGAACTTGGCAGGGCCACCATATTCTCTAAAGTAGACATGAGATCGGGATATCATCAAATTCGGGTCCATGAGGGAGACATCCACAAGACTGCCTTTCGTACACACGAAGGGCATTATGAATTTCTGGTTATGCCRTTTGGGTTGACCAATGCGCCAGCTACGTTCCAAGCCCTTATGAATGACATATTTCGACCCCATTTGCGCAAATTTATACTCGTTTTTTTTATGATATACTTGTATATAGCGCTACATGGGACAAACACCTAGTACATSTACAARTCACCTTGGAACTGCTAAGGACTCATAAACTCCTTGCAAAGGAGTCAAAATGCGCATTTGGACAGACACAAGTACACTATTTAGGGTACGTGGTCGAAAACGACATTGTAGCAGTAGACCTGGAAAAGATCTCAAGCATGATAAATTGGCCCCGACCTCAAAATGTTAAGGAGTTACGAGGCTTCTTGGGTTTATCAGGGTACTATCGGCAATTCATTAGAGGGTATGGACTGATTGCTGCCCTCTTGACAAGTTTACTTAAGAAGAATGGGTTCTGCTGGACTAGGGAGGGCCAACAGGCCTTCGAGACACTCAAAACAACTATCTCATCCCCACCGATGCTCGCACTTCCAAACTTCTCAAAGGACTTCATCATTGAATGTGATGCGTCAAGCCAAGGAGTTGGTGCAGTCTTCATGCAAGAAGAAAGGCCACTAGCGTTTTTCAGCAAAGCAATGATAGCACAGAAATGGGCCAAATCATTATACGAACGCGAACTGATAGCAATTGTTCTCGCAGTTCAGAGGTGAGTTCTCCTAACAGCTAGCTTTTAGGGGTATATATGTGCTTGGGTTCCCTCCTCTAACAGCTAGCTTTTAGGGGTGAGTTCTCCTAAGGCACGTAACAAAGGTGGGAGTTGATAAGGGAGGGGAGTTATCTGAAAAATCAGAAGACGAAGAGGCAGTTCAGATTGGGAGGAGTGTCAGAGGTTTGAGTGGGGCTCATGCTTTGAAAGTCAAGCTCTCTGAAGCTTGTAAATTCAACCAATTGGCAAAGCTGAAGATTGACAAAAGATTTTGTCATGAGTTAAAAACGTTTTTAGGTTAAAAAAGTGGGGTTTTGAATGGAAGATGTTTGAGGGAGTGAAGGGGAAAGGAAGAAATTCAGGAGTGGGAGATCCATAAGGTTGATAAAAAATGGAGAGAAGATCATTTCAAAATTCAGGATGGAGTTTCGCAATCTTGGGAATTTCCAAAGGGGTACAGTTATTGGTCACGACCCAGGCCATTGTGATTGTGAGGTTGAAGAGCCTGTGTTGGCCCTTGAAGCGGTGGTTCATGAGGAGGCTGATGCTGGTTAGCATCATGTGTACAACTCTGCTTTTGGTGTTCCCTTGGAAAATATTCTAGGGGAGATTCTTAATGAAGTGAGGGAAAGCCTGAGTGAAGGGATAAAGGATGCCGTGCTAGGGATTGGGGATGCTGAAATTGGTGTAGGAGTGGAAGGGGGAAATTTGGTTAATGCCATGGTTTGCAGTGATTCTTCTTAGGTTGAGTGCTCAAGTGGCAATTACCTGGCCTGTGAAGAGGTGTTGGAAGGATTGGAGTGGAGTTGGGGCGAAGGAGGGTCGAAGAGAAAACTCTAGTCGCATTCAGTGTGGTGGTTTGTAAGAAATATCAGGCTCAAGAAACCATCAAACGGTTCATGTTACTAAAGTTTTCTTTAGGTTGAAGCTTGGTTTGGTGGGGGTGGGGCCTAAAGAAATTTAAAAAGGTTTACAAGGTTTGAAGGCGGTGATGCTGAGTATGGTTGTTGGCGGGAATGGTTCTTGATCTCACATCAGACTGGAATCCTAGTAGTAGATTCTTCACCAAGATGAAAAGGAAAATATTGGTAGTCTGGACTTTGTTGAAGGTGCGTTAGATATAGGACCTGGTAAAAACGCAGAGAGGTGAGGAAGCTTTCCTATTAAGAAAATTGCTGAAAGAGATATTGAACTAGGCAAGAGCAAGAGGCTTGGCCTATTTTTCTGGGGAGGTGAGGGGTTTGCTTAGTGGTACATTTGAAGATTTTGAGAGGAGAGAAGAGATGATGAAGAGAACTTGAGGAATGAAATGAAATTTGGAAGGAGGATAATGAAAGGCATGAGGAAATATTTGAGAGGGAGGATTAGGGAGTTTGATTTTGAATGGTGTTGCCTTTTTGTGGTAAAGTTGGAGGTTCTTGGGGGTCTTTGGGTTCGAAGGTTTGGGTCATTGTCATTGGGTGAGTTTGGTGGTGGCTCAGGCCTTTGTCTCCTTGTCTAAGTTCTGTTGTAGGGTGTTAATGGTTGTTTGTGTGTCTGTAGTGTCTGTCCTTTTCTCTTGAGTGATAACTTGTCACCTTCCTTTGTATTCTTTCTGTTTTTTTTTTAATTAAATTTTCTTTTTTTTTTATCAAAAGAATACCAGTCATTCAAGCTCAGGAAAGTCACTGTTCTGTCAATAAGTTACTGTGCTTGTGGTGAGTGTATTGGGCTTGCTTGGACTCATCAATCTTAAACTCTTCAAGCAGGATGACAAAACCAAACCAGCATATCTTAAAGCTTACACCCACAAGCGCAAGCCTATGGGCCTTTGCTCATCTAATCTTGTTTCGTCTTCATTTTCTCTTGTATCTTTTTCATCTTGTTCTATTCATCTCTATGCAAAACACTGTTGTGGCAACAGTTTGTAATGATGCTGCATCACAGGCATATGGAGATTCAATTTCCTCCAGACGCAACAAATTCTAATGATTAAATGTAGTCAGGGGTGTAACTTGTCAGCTTGGTTAGGAATTTTGTCAAAATTTGAATGGACCTGGCCTGGAAACCCAGTCCTGATGCAGTGAAAAATCTTCAAATTGGGTACCCAACTTTCACCTCTAAATGCAGTCAATTTCTTGAGCATCTCTTGAGCCATTTGTACATGTCCTTTGAGTTTTGTGCTTTTATACCATGTCAATCCAGATGGAGAGAGACCCCTTAGATGCACTTATGGATCCATCATGGGCACTGAAAAGAAAACATCATCTTCAGGTGCTAATTATGTCCACCTAACTTTTTATTATTTGGGCTGCTAAAGATGATATTATGTTACATGTGTTCATGAAAACTCCCAAGTCCCAAGGCCCTCAACAAATAGAACATAAGTGTGGTCTATGGATACAGACTACTGCCATGGATATGTGACTGGCACAGGTGATTCTCTACCATGCTGAGTCCATTATATCAGAGGGGGAACCAACCAAGTTGATTACCTATCCATGAAAGAACCACATACATGTCAAAACCAAAGAAAGGAAACATACAGAAAACTTTTAATCTGATCAACCAAATGATATTTCAGATGATATAAAAAGGCCATTACCCAATGTTGGTCCCAGCTATCTTGGATAATAGTTTTGAGATTCATTTTGTAATTTGGGATCTGAGGGTTTAAAGTTTATTTGGGAGGCTTGTAAGGGATTTTATTGTTTCTGGTGGAATTTTCTTTACAATTAGAATGAGATGCTTTGGGAATTTGGGTTTGGGCCTTTTGGGGCAATGTTTTCCTTGTTGTTACTTGGGATTTTTTATGGGCTATGGCAGAGGCTTTGTTGTATTAAGGGTTGGGAAGGAAAACGTTTTGTTCTTTTAAGGGGTGCAGGGTTTTGGTGCTTAGAGTTTAGAAATTAACTATTCTCCATTTAAAACCACCAAATATAAGTTCCAAAATAACTGGATAGAGCTCCTTCATACAAAATTCTTTTAGCCATAGGTGAAGAAATCAACTAAAAACTAATCCACTGCACCGTTAATTGACATCTTCATGTACTGTGGCACTCAAATGTTGCTTGGATACATCAACACCCAGACCTTCAAACCCATAAATCTAGGGGGCAAGTTGGACTTGAACTTCGATTGGACAATTCCGCTGTTACCATGCGGCCTGGTAACCTTTCCCCAAATGCAACGGTAGTGAGTCCTGTTCTTGACGTTGCCCTTGTAAATGTAGGCCAATTGCTTGTGGCAGTACCATGTGACCTCCTTGGTGTTCACACCCTCAATCTGAATCAGTGACATGTTTGGGTACTGATTGGATTTCGACCTCTTGTATCCAAGGACAGTTCCTCTCACATAGAGTCTGACTCGCTTCCCTTGGTGTCCCTTCACCATTTTTGTTGAGAGTTCTTCACACAAGTGGCGGAATGAAGAATCTGCGAAGGGAAAGCAATTTTTTTTGCTTTCTATTTTTTACCAAAAAATGGTCCTAGCTATCTGGGGTCTTGGGAGGTGGTGGATTGGATGTGGATAGGGTTGCAACTTGGGCAGGCTTGGGTTGAGTTTTTGTCAAAATTTGAATGGTCCCAGCCCAAAGGCCTAAGCCAGAAGCAGTGTAAAATGCTAACTTGGGTCAATCCAAGTTCCACCCCTAGATGTGGACCTAATTTTTGGCACAAAGTGGCTGCTCTAAGAATCAACCCCATGTTCTCATGGTTTTCAATGAGATTTTACCTTTGTACTTGCAGAATATATATGCCAGAAAAGATAATCAAAATGGAATTTATCAAAAAAAAAGATAATTGAAATGGAAAAAAGGCAAAGAAAAAGAGATGTTTCTGTTATCTCCAGACATGGACCCTTCTTCATTCATTAAGCTCCTTTTTACTTCCTCTTTATTGCTAACCCCCTGCCACACACACACACAAACTTACACAACAGAAATCCATATATCCCATCTCATAACTTTTAAAGGGATAGGGACAAATGATATCTTTACCTTCAAATTTAGAAATTACACTACTTTCCCTTTGTGCCAGATCTTCTTTGGCTGAACTTTACTCCACAAAACTTATGCCACATCATTCTACTATCAAGTTGCTTTTATGCTTGTTCTATATATTTTGGATAGCCAAGTAGTTTATTGGTTAGTGCTTAGTAATAGCAAACCCCCAGTCTTTACTAACAGAGCCAATGAGTTTGAAAAAACTGGCATGCATTTATTATAAAAAAGAAAATCTAAGTTGGACCACTTCATGAGCTGTTATATTGCATGGGTTGTTTATTAAATGAACCTCTTTTATTGCTGCATATAAAACTGGGTCTTATGATGTATACAGGCAAATACACATGTAAATGTTCACCCAGATCTCAAGGATGTCAAGCTCTGGCAGGTTCTTATTTAATCTTCAATTGTATTTTATTTTATTGTGCTTCTATGAAGTTGGCAAACACYCATATTAAAATATGGATGTTCTTGCCTATCAGGTACATACTCTTTTGAAAGGATTGGAGAAAATAGCTGTGAGTGCTGACATTCCAATGATAGTCTGTGGAGATTTTAATTCAATTCCTGGAAGGTAGGGACGAGGGGCACTAGTCTTGTTTTAATTCAGTTCATGTTAACACATTTCACCTTATCACAATCACTATGTCCTGTTGATCAAGAAGAAAATCTTGGATCTGATTACAGTGCTCCTCATGCACTTCTCGCAATGGGGAAGGTTGATCCCATGCATCCGGATTTAGCAGTAGACCCCCTCGGAATCCTGCGTCCTGCAAGCAAGTTAACTCATCAACTCCCACTGGTAAACATTTTTTCCTTTTTCCTTTTGGATATTGAATGGCTTTGAGAACTTGGTTATATCCTTCTTATTCCCCTATTTGAAGAAAAATTTGGTATTACATTCTTGTTACTGGTAATTAGTGTGTTTTTAAAGTCATGCATGGTTTTTGTTTTGGCTATTTAAAGCATCAAGTTAAATGCATTGAAGCTCAACGTTATGGTCATGCCTCACACATTGTTGGTTGCTTATTCATCTAGGCTCTCATAAGAACTGAGAGTTAAAGATCAGCTTTTTTCATCCTTTCTTAAAGATATCTTTATGCTAACACATCATTTATTATACTGAACATGCTTAGGGGTTTTTTATTTGCTTCACAGGTTATATTTTACAGTAAGAATTTTTCTGATAGTAGCTAAATCTTTTGTAGTCACCACTAGTTAATTTTGTTTCTTTTCTAGGTATGGAAAATTAACACTGTTTGTGACCAGCTTTGATCTGAATCCACTTTCTACCATGACATTTTCAATACTTTTTCAGTAACTGTTAGTTTTATTGACCGAAGAAAGTGAAATTTATACATTAGAGTTTCTTAAATCCACTGAGATGGCTAGCCTGAGCTAAATTTCTTATATAAGACTATAAAGCTTGTTACCCTTGAGCTACTATATGCCAATAACTTCTCTCTGGTTTGCCCCTTGTTTGGGTAGTCCACCAGCCAGAGTTTGCTAATCTAGGAGTCCATCTATATGCTATTCTCAACTCTACTGCTAGGCTTGTCATTTGTCTCATGTGAGCCCCCTTTGGTTGCGTTTGAGTGTTCTTCTATCATGATGTCCTTGAGGCTCATAGATTTAGCCAGTGGGCAACCATGTAGTATGGTGTACAGCCATAACTTCAGCCTTTCTGGAGTCACCCATCCCATTTGGACTTGAATATAATGCCATTCTCTTCTCTATTTCTGAATATCCCCCCATTCCAATTTGTCCTAGATTCCTTACATTGCTGTCATGAAAATTCAGTTTGATCATATTTGGATGTGAAGGGGACCAATGAAGTGATTACAGTATTCTTATATGTAAGTAGGCGCCACATGTTGCCAATTTCTTACAATTATTAGCAGTTGTGCAATGCTGAAAGGCATCTAGCATCTTGATCCAATTTTTTAATGATGGCTCTGAGTCCTTGAGACTTGCCTTAATTGTTGGAATAGTTGTACGTTTCTTAAATCCCATCAGCACCATAGGATGGCCACCCCTAGTACACCTCCACCTGCAACCAAACAAAGAGAATAAAAACTCCCAAATGCAAGACACAAATTAGCAATAAGCATCAAAAGGGCCTTCTTTGAACCATATCAGAAGTATTGATTTTTATGATAAACTTCCCAAGTGAAAGCTCTAATTTTGGGTGGCATTAGCCCAATCCATAAGGTGTTCACAGGAATGCCAAAAATGGAGGATGAAGTAGAATATAAACCCTTGAAAAAGAAAGCATAGGGGAAATGACTATTTAGAGTTGAAAGTCCAGATTCTACAACCATAATCAGAGTTGGCAAGGAAAACATCTTTAAGAAAGTCTAAAGCAGATAGAGCGTTAGATAATTCAAAAACTCAGAGACCTCTCCAAGACCCAAATCCCAATCCAAACCTTGAGGTGATGGGGAAGCACACTGTTAAATAGGTTTTCCTTTGTTGGCAGAGATGGAACATGGAAATGGGAATTTGTCCTTCAAGAGTGTCTTCCCCAGCATAGGAATTCCCAATATCTATTGTTTTTTGATAAACCAAGCATCATATCTAGCTGTTGCAAAAAAATGGGAAGTAAAGAAGAAATAGCTTTCCACGGGGGATCCCTCCAAGCCAGATAAGAGGGTTTGGACTCCTAGACCCAATGGAACCTTCACTTGTGCTTCTTTTTTCAAGTCCATCTCTCAACTTTCTACTCACCAACCCTTTCCGTCAAAAGAAATTTGGTGTAGGCCA
>NW_010729252.1:988191-998555 GCF_000365185.1 Nelumbo nucifera
CTAAGCAAGGGGTAAATAGGGAAGAATTATTTTGGGCTCAGTTGTGGTTCTTATTTTTCTTTCCTAGTTTATTTGTAAGTTTCAAGGAGGGGCTGCAGCTCGCGCCTCTCACTGGGATGATGTATGAACTCACTCTAATTTGCTTCTGAATCAATAAACTTATTATTATTCATCAAAAAAAAAGAGGATTTAGCATTTAAACTTGCATTCCACCAGATAACTCTATGCCACATTCTGTCTGAAACCAGTGGAAATCTCCAAAGTCACTCATCTAGGAGGGACTGGATCCTATTTGAAATCCTACCCAAACCTAATTCTCCTTCCCTGGTTTTGAAAACAGTCTTCCAGTTAATTAGATGACCTTTTTTACAACCATATGGCTCCCATAAGGAACCCCTCATCAACCTTTCAATCCCTTTATCCACAGGTGAAAGTATCTTATAGACTGATAGAAAGTAGACAAGTAAATTGGAAAGTTTGGCCTTAATGAAAGTGATCCTATCATCCAAGGATGTGTAATTTTTCTTCCATGTTTCCATTTTCTTGAAAAACCTATCTAAGACTGGGCTCCAAAACATGATACTCTTTGGAATACCGCCTAGAGGAAGACCCAAATATTTTATTGGCCATTCAGCCACCAAACAACCCAAAATTCCTGTGGAGCTGAAATTCTAGCTATTTTGTATGGACTAAGAATTGAGGGAGCATCTAACTTCACATAGCAGGGATGGAAGGTGATTCAAGGACTGATAGAATGACTAAGGAGTAGTAGCAAGTAGCAACTAACCATGTTGCTACAGTTACATCATGAGAGAAGTAAGAAGTTTAACAGGGGGCTTGATCATCAGAGTGTCTTGGGCACCAAAGTGTAGTAAATGGCATAACTGATGTACTGGATAAAAGTGGGCAGCCTTGCTGCTACCTGAACAAAAGGCTTCGTGGCAGTTCATTGTACATGTATTTATTCTCTTACCACGATTACTAAAGTTTCAGTGACTCGTAAAAGAACCCTTCCCTTCCTAGGTCCCGCTATGCAACTTCTATCCAATACTTTTCAATCTGTAATTGTTGTTGTGTTTGACAAAATAATGGCAAAAAATTTAAAATCTAAGCTGAGTCATTTTCTTGAGGTTATTATTGTATTCTCCTTGTTTTGATGGTTGCTGTTTTGGGAACCTTGGATCTTCTGGAGTAGGTGGAGTTGCCAGGGATCATGAGGATAAAAATATAATGCTAAGTTTCTCTGGGCTGCTGGGGATTGGAAATTATCTGAGAGCAGAATCATTGGCCTTGATTCAAGGTCTATAATTGTTGGTGTAGCAAGGTTTGAGGAATGTGCAAGTAGAGGGTTACTGTCAAACAGTCGTAAGCTGGATGAGGGCAAATGTTGGAGTTCTTTGGAAAGTTAGGACATTGGTGAGGCAGGTTCAACCATTGGGTTCAACTCTGAATACCTTGTTCAGGTGGGTACCATGGAGCTCTAATAATCTGGCTGCTTCTTTGGCAAGAGCAGGTGTTGGAAGGGAAAGTCTTGTATGGGGATGCCCAGGGTTGGGTGGTGAGTTGTAATTTGCAAGTTGTGTTTGTGCAAAAGAGTTTTTTTCTTTTTTCTTTTTGTTTTTTCTAGTTTTTTTGCTTGGTTGATTGGTGATCTATGTTGTAATATGATGTAATTCTTTCAGTTACTGATGAATAAAAAAAATAATTTTTTTATGGAGTGTTTGACTTGAAAGGAATGCCTGGATTTTTTAGAGGCTGTTTTGTGCTAGAAACTTGTACAATCATGCTGTACTTTAGGTTTTGATGTGTACACTAAAGACTTTGTACAGAGCCTAATTTACATTAGGTTTTGATATGTAGGGGTGAGCAATCGGTTTGTTCTGTTAAAAACTGAACCAAACAAACCGAATTTTTAAAAACCGATTTTTTTAGGAAAACCAAAACAAAACCGAAGTTTTCCCAAACTGAAATAACCGAACCAAAATTCTTATTCGGTTATTATGGTTATTTCGGTTTACAACCAAAATAATTAACAAAGAGTCTATAGGGGCGAGGCTTATACCTTGGTCAGGCATTTACTCTACAGCTTTTAAAGACAAATTTTCTTTCAAATTTCAATTGCAAAAGCCACCGGTAACCAGACTGTCTATAAAAACAAAACCAAAGTCACGAAGGCAATGTCTAAGAAAACAAAAATTCAATGTTCTCTGGACTGTCTCCTAAGAAAACAAAAATACATTTCACTCTTACTCAGAGAACCCAGCAAATAAGAAGAAACGAAGAAGAAAAAAGGGGAAAAAAAGAAACATTACCTGAGTTGCTATTCGCTGGACTATTGCTACCGGTGTCGGAGATGAAGAAGTTTGTTGGAAGTCTAGCGTTTGATCGAAGTTTGTTGCACCAGTCACCGCTGTTGAAACAGAGTTATGAGACTTTGTCTTGAAGAAGTTTGTTGGAAGTCCGGCATTTGATCAAAGTTTGTTGCACCAGTCACCGCTGTTGAAACAGAGAGTTATGAGACTTTGTCTTGAACGATGTTGTGTCTCTCAATGATGAAATAGCCAAATAGGGTTTGGGTTTTACTTCTTGTCTTTTATACTTGAAAGAGGAGGGGAAAAACAAAAGTAAACTAGTCAAACTACAAAAATTGGCCTGGGCTGAGGTAATTCATTATTATATATAATATAATATATTTATTAACATGACCTTAGAAGTTCGTTTTTTCGGTTAACCGAACTTCTAAATGCTAAATAACCAAACCTGAACCTATCTCCGAAATAACCGAACCAAAATCGTTGAAACCGAAATTTCGGTTCGGTTTTTCGGTTTTTTGGTTTCAACCAAACTATGCTCACCCCTACTGATGTGTACACTAATTACAATACAATACAGTACTTCTACCTTAAAAATAGTTTATGGTAACTGGAATAAAAAAACCTGGGGCAAGGTCCAGTAGATGTGGGATAAAGTTTTATGTGGATTTGGTGTTATAAAAAAAGTTTGTGGATTGGGAGGGGTCTCCCTTAACCAAGATCTAGATGCCACCATGTTCCATTGAATTTTAATTTCAGTAAGAAAGAGGTATTAAATTATATATGAATTGTGCTGGATAATGTATGCTGTTTCTGTGAAAGGGGAGAAGAATTAGTCTGGTGAAACAAAAACATCCTGGAATCAAAAAATCCAAAACATCTCCTGATATTTAAAAAAATGATGACATTAACGAAGTTTTCAATTTTCTTATATGCAAATATTTCAAATTTTGGCAACATTTTGGGCAAATTTCAGTAGTTATTGCCAAAATAAATTGCAAACAACTGTGAAACATAGAAACATTCAAACCACATTTTTTTGCATTGACCCATATAAATAAGTATTTTGATTTATGGATTGTAGTCCTTTGAATCAACAAGTTGAATTAGGCTTTCAGAATATAAAGCTCTTCTAGAAAATTTAGTTGAATAATTAATTTAAGGATAATAAACCTTTTATTATAGTATACAACATTAAAAACCGTTGTAGTGATAAACTAATAATTAATGTTGCCTCATAATTTAAGATAGAGATTAATAATGGCCCTAACTGTTGGGTGGGCTGCCTATAGAAGGCTATTTCTGTTTCCCGTTTTAATTCATCTTTATTTAAAGAAGATAGCTAATGACCCCAAATCCTCAAGGTTTGTTTCCCGTGTATGCAGACTTCATGATTCTTTCATGTGTTGTCCTTTTAAAATGCCGCTAGTAATGTTGTTGCTTCCTATGCGGTTTTAAGAACTTGTGATGGTTATGACATTAAGCTCCTTACAGGTCAGTGCATACTCATCCTTTGCAAGAATGGGTGTTGGTATTGCTTTAGAGCAACAACGGAGGAGAATGGATCCTACAACAAATGAGCCTTTATTTACAAATTGTACAAGAGATTTTATTGGCACTCTTGATTACATATTTTATACAGGTAGATTTGTTACACATCCTTTCCTTTTAATGAGAATATTTCATAAGATGGGTACCTAGAAAATTATGAATAAGTTACTTTGATGCAACATGCTAGAAGACAAGGTGAGACACACCAGCTGCCCTGCATTTTTGCTGAAATTTCTAGGTTTCTTCTTGTGTTCAAGCATGTTGCAGAGATTGAATGAACCATGCACTTTTCTTGCTAGCTTTCCTAGTCAATGTTCTTATTGCATTTTGTAATTTCATGATTGTATGGTTGAGGATCTTGATAGGAGTTCATTTGGATTTTGGTTTCAGCGGACTCCCTAACAGTAGAATCCTTATTGGAGCTCTTGGATGAAGAGAGCTTGCGGAAAGAAACAGCACTTCCCTCTCCTGAATGGTCCTCTGATCATATAGCACTCTTAGCTGAATTCCGCTGTAARCCTAGGACAAGACGTTGACATTACAGGTACTCAGCCAATTCATTGTATGCTTCCTCTCATTTCACTGTTATTTCCCGTTGTGTCAGTGGCAATGATCAAGGATAGGTTTGTTAACAATGCAAGAAAACATTACAGTATAAAAGTCACTTCTACCACAAATTAGAGGAAAATGCACTATGTACATGATAAAAAATGCACTAGGTACACACTAAAACCTTGTGGCTATTAACAATAAGACACGAATGAATATAACTTTCTTTTATGTTAACAGAGAATTTAACTACTGCATGCCTATAAAAAAACAATTGGCAATTACTGTAACTTTTAATTATTTGATTATCATTTGAATCTCACTGTCTACTCTTGTGCCTGTAGAGAGATCACTTACTTGCATTGTCCATTGTTTTTATTTAGGCCTCTAGACTGATGCACAAAGACAAATGCCGCTGGATGAAGATCAATTCAATTCTCTAAGTTATTCAGAGGAGGGTCGATCATGGTGCCTTTATTCTTCTCCAGCTGTTCCAACGTGCAACCTTATCATGATCTATTTGTATTATGCATCTGTTTCATAGAAAAGTTATGAATACGTCTTTATTCAAATTTTTGGGCCTCTTAAATATAAATTTCAATTCTGAAATTTTCAGCAGCCAATATGTTTGGTTTTCCTCCTTGTTCATTTTCATGGTGGAATGGGTTCTGATGCTGCACATATGGAAAAAAAAAAATAAAGCTCATTCTACAATGTTGCATAATCACTGAGTTCCAAGTTCATAACTGCAATGGCCAATGAGAAAAATATTGATAAACTTAATTTTTTTTATTGTCTTTATACATGCTAATGAATAAGGTAGGTCCTGTCCTACATTTCTTAAGGATTAAGGATCTTCAATGAAAGCTGTTCTGGCGGATGTTCCGTGATTCTTGCAACGTCAGTGAATCAGTTATGTAATGGGTGGGGCAGGAGAAATTCAGGATGAAACATGGTTCATGGACATCTAATGAACTGAGAATTAGTTGACATACTTATCTATGAAAATTCTGCTATATTAATGTGCTTAATTAATGATCAGGAATCCATTATCATCCTTTTTTTTTTATATACAAACAAGGGAAAGTTAGCACCAGCGGGGGAGAGCCCTGCCAACCGCATCAAGAAAAACAACAAAATTGAACTCCCAAGGGAGACGTAGAATGGAGTATACTTCTTGCTCTTGACCTTTTCTATGCCAATCAGCAATCAGTAAGCAGCGCTATTTGCTTCTCTTTCTAACATGGTATGGTTGTTCCATGGGATCCTCAATCAGCGTTGGTGCGTCGTGATGACCAGCACAGAGAATCACCCTCGATAATCGCGTCTATGCTTTCTAATGATGCAGCCAAAAGCACAGCGTCCGTCTTGATTATTAAAGTGCCAGGGTCAGGGGGAATCCATTTTATCCGGGTTATGGGTTTCTCAGTTCTTGGATTTTGAGTATTATGGTCTATGGATTGAATTTCAAAGCATAATTCCAGGCTTTTAGACCCAGATCTTGAGAGAGAGAGAGAGATCCTCTAAGTTTTCCTCCAATTCCATCATCTAAGTCCCATTGTGGCTCCCTCATTTTGGTTAAGTTTAGGGGGTCCATTTGCCTCCACACTTGGGCTGCAAATTGACACTGTCAATAGCTGATTCCGATAAACCTTTTCTCCACACCAAGGGCAGTCCAAGGTTACGTTTAGCCCTTTCTCTACCAGATTGTTTTTAGTTGGCAATTTATCTCTTATTGCCGGYCAAAGAAAAATTTTTATTTTCTCTAGGCAAAGGATAGTCCTTGACTTTTTTTTTATGCTTTTTAGCACTTCAGGGTCAATATTTTCTGCATTTCTTAGCAAATTATATGCAGTTTTAACCGTGAGATTGCTATCCTGACTCCATCCCCAGAAACACTCGTCTTCTGTTTCAGTCAAAGGGATCTGGATAGCCTTAATTTTGTTTATTATGTCCAATGAGATCAATCCACTTTGTTTGTTTATGTCCCAATTTCTAGATGAGGGATTTATAACTTCCTTCACTGTCCAGTTCAAGGCTTCATCATTTCCATTGGTAGTCGTCACCAATTCTTCTAATGGCCTCTCATCAACCCAGTTGTCCTTCCAAAACCTGCATTTTAATAAATTCTTTAACCTGAGTGATTTTTCTCCATGCCTAGGAGAATGCTTTTGGAGTTAGGTGGTTTAGGAAATTTGTATTGCTTAAATACTTGCTTTAACCACCTGAACCCATTAAGTTGTCTTGTTGGGTCAAAACTTTCAAGCCAAGTTTCATCAAATTTGTTTGATTTGTTTGTTTGGCTTTTCTCATTCCAAGGCCCCCGTTTTTCTTATCAGAACAAACAGTAGTATATCCTATTTGGTATGTGTTTGGAATCATGGGCGTTTATTTACTAAACGTTTGTACTTTATTTGTTTGCAAAACCGAGAATAATAATAATGAATTTGTTTATTGAGACTTAGGCACTACTAGGCGCCATTAGGCACCACATTAGTAAAACAGTGAATAAACGCCTATCTGTTGGGGGAAGCGCTAAAATGAAGCTTCCCCCAACGCCAGGCACACACATAAATCAATGCATGCTTTTTTGAATCTCTATGCGTACGGATCCACATAATGGAGGAAATGCTGAAGTGGTGCCTATGTGGCAGCATTTGTTCAATAAACGCCCCCAGTTCCAAACACATGCTTGACTAGAGAAAAGGATTTGTTATTTTGTTATTTTTTTTTTTCCGCAAAGGAATTGTCTTTGAGCTTTATCCATCTGTTTAGTGATTTCTAAGCAAGGTTTTAAAAACCGACCCAGAACCGGAACCATTCTGGTCACCGGTTTCTGAGCCGATGGTTCGACCGTCTGATTTGAATGGATGGCCCGTTCTAATGAACAAAAATAAAAAATTAAAATAAAAGACTGCCAAAACCGTTGAATGGGTCAATAGTTAGACCACTCGGGTCAGCGAGTTGCTGACCAATTCAACAGTTTTTGGCCAGGGATCAGGTTTGGGGTAAAATAGAACCGATTGTCTAGATGGTTCTTGTGCCAAACGATCTGACCAGCCAGGTCAACGGCGATTCAAAAACATTTTTTCTAAGGGGATTCCAAACAAGCTCATTTGGTATTGGGATATGTTTCCCACAACTGATTTCAGTAGGGTGATTTTCCCCCCTAAGGATAGAGAATTGCTTTTCCAACCTTCTATAGCCGGAGGTTAATCTTTTCTAATAATTCTTTGAAATTATTCTTTGTAACCCTCTTGTTTACAAGAGGGGCTCCTAAGTATTTATCCTCTTTGTTAGTTCGTGGAGGAGTMTTCTGTCCGACAGCCTGTTTGATCTTGGCTTATATTCAAGAAGTTTACTGATGGACAAGTTGGCCCTTTGATTAGTAGCTACTCATAGAGATCAGGTTCAGTGTCCCATATTGTCCAATTAATGGGGCATTGGATTGATTCTACTCAGTACACCTTGGACTCTAGTCTCGGCAAATGTGAAGCTGCATTGACTGCAAAATGGGTTGGGCATCATTACCTCAATTTAATTTTTGAATATCCACTCAAAGCCAATTCTCTATTTCTCACTGGTTTTTCCAAATGATCAAGCACTAGTTACCCTAGGTATAGCTTAACGTGAAAATGAAGACTGAACAGGCTAAACAATTGCAAATGCAAGGGACAGTTGGATCATTGTCTTCATGCGTCTGCTTATTGTCCCATCACTTCTTTAAACAGAGTATTTGAAAGTGATAACAGAATTTGTAGTTTAGTAAGACCCAAGAAAAAAAACAAAAGAAGGAACCGTCCCCCAATTCAATTCAAGGGCTTTGATTCCTGGTGGAAAATTTCATGTCATATGGGTAGTTTAACAACATGATTGAACTTGCAGCAATGATCTGTCCCTCTAATGGGTAGGTGAAACGGTGGATGGTTTAATTTCAAACACGTCCAGAGCGACAACGCAGAGTGAGATGGACCAGACAACTAGGAATTGACCTAACCTCGTCCCCCTGCAGCCTGCAACTGCAACAGTTGACGCCCTTGACAAAGAACAAACTGGAACATTGACATCACATCCGTAATCTTTCCTCAGTCTAGAAAATAGGTGGATAACTTTTTGAAATTTCAAGCATTTAACACAGACTCACATTCTTTCTTTCACTCRATCTCTCTTGGGTAGTTCAGACACGAGAGATACAGGTAACAGCTACTTATTTAAGAAGCTCGCCACTGAACTGATCTTTCCATCCAACCCAATTAAGTGGGCAGTATTTCCCGACGCCATTACCCAGGAGAAAGGTGCTCTTCTGGACCATGAACATTGATGTTACTGATCATTACCAATGCCCCAGCGCTCCAACCAAAAAAAGAAGAATGGAAATCTGCAACTGCAATGAGGCAGAACAGAATAGCTTAGCTTAGATTAGGCATGATCACATGGGTGGAGAAAGTGATTATTAAAACCAGAACAAGTCCAAACTCTGTAAGTATTCCTTCTTTCAGGTTCCACCTTCCACGAAAAGACTAAAGATAATGACAGTGGACCTTGACACAAACTAATCTTACGTAGTGGATGAATGAACAAGTAATCCCTCTTACATAAGAAGATATAAATGTGGGACAGAACTCAAATGGGTCTCACCTTGAACTATTGGTAAGGAATCAAAGTAATAACAGAGATGAATCAAAAGCAATCACGAGTTGCCAGAAAAGAAGGGTCCTGGATGGGATCTAATCACCCTAGAAACACGACAAGAATTCCTTTCCTTCGATTGGACGAATCATTCTGATCACAGCTTCATAGGACCATAAATATCGAGTCTAATATTAGCGAAATAATTATGGCTCTCATTTCATGATTCAGCCTCACAGCAAAACAGATAATGGATGTATTTCATTTGGTTAGTCACAGTAGAAGGACCACCATTTGGACGGATTGGATTGATGGGTGTCATCCATATTTCCTCAACAGAAAGCAGAAACCTACCATTGCAGAGGTAGATTTATCCTCTTCACAGGTGAAAAGAGTGTAAAGGGTCTACTTTTTAAGCTTTAAGTCCCAACAGCCAACACAATTTATACCAGCTCCATCATCACCCTCATCCCATCTCTCTCTCCCTCTAGATCTCTCGCTGGACTGTTGCGGAGAGAATGGCCTCAATGGGCTCATACTTTGCTTCTCTGCAACTCTCATTCGTGTTAGTGTTSATGGTTGGTTCAGTAAGGTCAGATATAGCTCAAGATAAAAATGAGTGCGAGAATCAATTGATTGGTCTGTCTACTTGCCTACCATATGTGGGTGGACAAGCCAAGGCACCAACTCTGGACTGTTGCAGTGGACTCAAAGAAGTTGTAGACAAGAGCAAGAAGTGTCTCTGCATCCTCGTCAAAGATAGAAATGATCCAGATCTCGGCATAAAGGTCAATGTAACTCTTGCCTTGAGCCTACCTACTGCTTGCCACACTTCTGCAAATGTTTCAGACTGTCCGGGTACGTATATGCCCACATATGTATTAAATGAACTCACCGGTAGGAATCATGGTGCATGTATATATATATCACAAATTTGATGCTGTTTATTCCCTTTGTGGCCATGGATCCAGCTCTTCTGCACTTGGCTCCTAATTCACCAGATGCCCAAGTTTTCGAGCAGTTCGGCAAAGGGGTTAATAGCACAGTTTCCGATGGTAATATAATTTCTTCTTTTTGTTAATCTTCTCCTGCCTTCTCTGCTTTAGTTTTTGTTAATCTGTTCAACTTGGTTTTACTTTTAGTTTTTCTTTTCTAATGGTTTTCTTTGATTTTCAGACAAAGGGAATTCCTTGAGCTCTACTGGCACAGAAGCAGGTGCAAAACAGACGAGCAATGGTGGGAAAGGAAAGAGGCGGATGGTAGTGGAGATTATTAGTGGGATTTCCATATGGTGCCTGTCTTCACTGTTCATTGTTGGTGTTT
>NW_010729252.1:998815-1013537 GCF_000365185.1 Nelumbo nucifera
GCTGATGGTGGGAAAGGAAAGAGGCGGATGGTAGTGGAGATTGTTAGTGGGATTTCCATATGGTGCCTGTCTTCACTGTTCATTGTTGGTGTTTTGACATTAGAGACGTTGATGCTTTATTCAAATTCAGTCATGGAATCCTACTCTACTTCACATTTTCTTGTCACTGATTACTTAGGGGTGATAATAGATGATCTCTCTCTCTCCTATGTGTTCTTTTTAATAAATTACATTCATCAATCACATGACTCAGCTTTGCCTTTCTGAATCTAGTAACCGAATTTTTAATCTCAGTAGTTAGAATAGGGAATTGTAATGCAAAATGCTCTAGAATATGCACTTCTTGAATTAGACTCCACTTTTACCAGCTCACAACCTAGGGCTAAAGCTGCTTTCATATCTGCAACCAATATGTTAAAAGCTGACCCAGAATCGGAATTGCTTTGGCAGCAGTTCATCCATCTGGTCCAAATGGATCGACCTATTGCAATTAAAAAAAAAATTTAAATAAAAGCAGCCAAAAAACGTTGTCCAGGTCAAATGGATCAATGATTCAACTGCTTGGGTCAGTTGATCGCTGATCAAGTCAATGATTTTAGGCAAAAAAAATAGTTTAGGGGTGAACTGGAACCAGTTGTCTAATCGATTTTTGAGTTGAATGGTCCACCATCTGGGTCGACGATGGTTCTAAAACCATGGGCAAAACAGAATGTATCATCCAGAGTTCAAAAGAGCCTTGTATCATCAGTTCTCCATCCTCAAGAGGCGCAGAAAAGATGGGAAATGGAATGCTTATACCTTGTAGTGATGGCGTCTATAGATGTGAAATACTCTAAAACCACAATACCATTTATCCTTGCATAGTCAGTTGATGATTTTCCTTTGTTTTAATGATTCGGGTTAAAATAACGGTCATGTTTGGTATCAATGCAGTTTCTTCAAGCAACAACAATGCATTGGAGTTTGATAAAATATTATGGGTTCTCTGCACATTTTTTAATGCTATTTGAAATAGGCTTCGCTCAGGGCAAGTTCGTGCTCACACCGTCCCAACAGCCTCTTGCAACTTTGCATTGGGAATATCTCCCCATGAAATAAAGCATATGAGTAGGGAGATATTCCCAATGCAAGACTGTAAAGGCTGCTCGAACGGGCATTGCCCTGATGTAAGCCAAACTCATGCTATTTGGTGTCAAATAGACACCATTATGCRTCACATCGTCAAAAAGGAAAAACGTTTTTTCCATTACAAAAAACATCATTTTAACGTTTTCTCAAAAAGTTGCTTGCTCACAATTCAAAACAACCGTCCGAAAACATTCTTAAAATGCTTAACCAAATAAGAAAAAAGTAAAGGAAAAAAAAGGGAGAATGACGGTTCAGCCCAGGGTCTGACTTTCTAGGCCCAAAATACAGTTGGGGTAGGTGCCAGTTCAGAATTGATGCCAATTCACAGGTGGGATTGGTGCATAGAGTGGGGGTATTTGACATTTTGAATGTTTATAAGTCTACAGTGGAATTCAGAAATCTGCATTGGGTATGTCCGTACTTCTCCGTTTATATTTTGGGAATTGCAGATTTGTTGTGGGGTTGGTAATGCGTAGGTATCAATTCAGAATTGATGTCAATTTACATACGGGCATTGGTATATAGAGCGCGAATATTTGACATTAATTCAGAAATCTGCAATGGGTCTGTCCGTACTTTTCCAGAAAAAAAAAAAAAAAAAAAAAACACTTACATGGCATTGATCTGGATGAAATGCATTAGAGAAAGGGCATCGATGCCACACACATGGAAAAGGAAAAGAGAGACCTGGAGAGGGTCGGTGCCAAATTTAACAGTATGTATGCCACTTCAATGATTCAAATGGTTGAGATCACATGATTCAACCGTTGGAACTGCAATGATTCAGGTTGAGATCACATGATTCACCTACGCTGTCCGACTTCAGATATCGAATCCGAAGTCGATTTCATGAACAGATATTGCCCAAGAACCCATAAAGAAACAAAGGAATATGATTTCTTTTGTAACACAAACCTTCACCTGAGAAATCTTCTTGGCGTCGACAATGGCTCCTAGTTCTGGTTTCTCCCTTGGGATGCCTGACAAGAGGTAAGCGGAAAAGATCTCAGAAACAGATTTCAAAATCATTAGGAGTTCAACTTGTTTAGTCGCTGACGATGTAAAGCATCTAAAATTAAAACCTTCCTGACACCCAGTTGCCTGTGTTCATTCCATCCTTATGAAATTGCAAAAATGAACTCAACAACTAGTCCCAGAACCAGGCGGTAGTTGATGAATCGGGATTCGCTCCTCATAGTGCACCTCACAGCACACCTGACCATGTATTGGGAACATCTCTCCATGAATAACAACACACAAGTTTGGGAGATGTTCACAATGTGCAGACGTATTGTGACGTATGAAGAGCACTCTTGAGGAGCAGATCCAGACTCGTAACTGATGCCTTTAGGCAACCAGTGATACCCATCTAGTGTTATAGTGACTGTATACCAAAGTAATACAAGCTTAATCAGTTAAGTGCCACTTCATAGGTAAATCTTCGAAAAGAGAGTCCAGTTTCCAGTTTTCCACTTTTGGTTGAATGTTTCAGCACACTTTCTCCATCTGGCTAGTTGCAGATTCAAGTTTGTGAGGTGAGAAGGTGAGCTGCACCAGCTTCAACAGTGTGGCACTTGTTTAAGTGCATCATCCCATCTATAACAGCATGCAGAAGGCATAGTGCAATGGTCCGGGAGCCGGGACTAAAGCACTTGAACCATCAGAAACCATGAAAATTTTCAGTCAGTAAATGCAGCCCCTCGTTCCTGACCACACGAAAGAAACTTTGATCCATTTTGGGACCATCCAAAAGAGAGTTAGAATCAAAGGAAAAAAAGATGGGACACCCAGCACTAAACTGTAATAGACCCATGACTGCACCCCAACTGATCTGAACTTGATAGAGAGGAGGAACACTAGATGCTACCACAGAAGAATTTGAAGTTTGAAGTTTGAAGTTTCACCAGACATCGGAGCAGCACATTCCAGAAAAAAATGTTCTTATTCCTTCTTTTTTTTATCAGATTTTGAAGTCAACTCTTTCGAATTTACAAGATTGGATAAAATATTTGCTATAACAGAAAAATCCATCGCAGAAGACCTAGCATAGCAAAAATAAAATATTTTCGGGGCTCTAGCAGAAATTTTCAGATGAGTCATGTCCCCAAAATTATCAATTGGCTTGTTTAACCATCCAAACAAGAGCAAACAATTGACATGGCTTCAACAATCTAGAAATCAACTGCTGAAAGGGATTACAGAGTCTTAGAAGTCAACATGGATTGAATGACCCGGAGATCATTGGCAGATTACATCCATAATATTGTACTGAATGACTCGGAGATCATTGGCAGGCTACATCCATAATATTGTACTGAACACCTTTGCTGTGTCAAACTGTCAGTAATGGAAATGGCATTTCCCCATGTTTAAGCAAGTACCTTGCTAATGTATGTCAAGCAATAGAAGCTGGATAGACGCTTCATTGAGTGTGATAGTCATGTTGGTGCAAAATGTTTATTGAAGTGCTTCCACGGACCAAATTACTAGCTATGCACTTTGAAGCACCTCAGATGTGGGAACAATTGTAGCAATTCATCACGGCTCCGTCTCTAAAGAGTAAGACAAATATTTTGGAGTTAGATTGCTAAAAAAAATAAAAAAAAACACTATACGAACCGAAGAAATCGATATATGCTTTATACAGAACATAGCAACAAACCTTAATGCCAATACATCCATTAACATCAAGGGTTGCTAGTGTATTTGAGCAGAACCTTGACAGGACCTCCAGGCACCTATCTGTCACTCCAACGATTCCAAACAAGCTGTGTTGAATCATTCCAATAGATCAGTTATGTAAATGATTAAGAAAAGAATGTGGTATTCAATAAACTAAACTTTTAGTAGTATCCTGGGCGTTTCTTTGCAGTGGTGCAGTATGAGGCACAATGTTAACTGGTCAATTGCACATCAATCTGAACTGTACCACATGCTTGCCAATCTGAAGGGCTACCATTTGCACATCCTAAAAATCTAAAAATTACATCATCCTAACTATACAATCCAACACTGTTAGCTGGGCACCTGAAACTTATGGATCAAGTGTGCCAATATTTGGTAAGGAAGTTCTTGTAACATGCTGATGATTTTTCCAAACAGAAGGGGGAAATGGAAAGAAAAGAAAAAAAAAAAAACAGAACATTAGCATGTAAAAATCTTAGATAAGGTGCTGTAGGATGAGAAAATCAAATGAGGCACCAAAACTTTGGCTTTCCAAGTTTTCTTTAAATTTAGTATTTTTAACCATATATTTAAATTATTTGTTTAGTTTAATATTTACCTGTAGCTGAATCTCTTTTCCATCACAACAAAGTAGGTTGCTGCACATGAAGTATTTACTAACATGGCCTAGTTTTTGTTCATTTGTTTTCTATTTTATCCTTTATCTTGTTTTATCTCTTTATCCTTTTTTTATCAATAATGGAAAATTTTATTAAAACAGTGAAGCTTTAATTACAGCAGAGGGGGAGATAAACTGTCTTAGCTCCCCCAACAGCATAAAAAAGAAACAGATTTAGAAATGAGCCCGAAAAAAGGAACCCCTATTCACCCCTTGCTTGGCTAGCCCATCAGCAAGTGAATTAGCAGTTCTCTTTACCCAACTGTATTTAACCTCAATGTCCCTAGTCAGCCACTTAAGTTTTTTCTTTTCATTGCTGTAATTCCATATACCCGAGCTGCCCTCCCTAAGCCATCTCACCACCACCTCCGAGACACCCTCAATAACTAGTCTTCTAATGTTCAACTCCCTTGCTCTTTGGGCACCTTCCAGGGTTGCAAGGATCTCAGCCCTAAGAGAGTCTCCTTCACCAATAGGACCTGAGAATAAGCCTGTAAACGGTATCCAGAAATTCGAATTTGAATTCGAGATTTGACTTAAACGAATCGAATTTGAATGATTCAAATGGAATAAACAGTCAAATTTGAATATAATTTTTGTACCGATTATTTAATCGGACCGAATTCGAATATATATTGATTTGATTCGATAATATTTGAATTCGATAATATTATAATATAAATATATTATATTCTAATTTGACTAACTTGTAGTGCACCTTTTACACACGACCCAAAGCGTCACCTGTATCTACTTATTACAAAAGACATAAAAGTTGCTCCTGATTCGTTTACCGAGATACCAAAAGCCTTTCAACTTTTTCATTTACCAAGATACCAAAAGCCTTCTTTTCTATATCTCTTTTCCCCTCTTTCTCCTCCCTCTTTGTCTCTTTCGTTCTCACACTCAGGATGAAAAGTTTTATGCAACACCTTTCGTTTTGGTGCTCAGGATGAAAAAAGTTTAGAGAGAAAGTAAGGAGAACCAGCTTCTATCAAAGACGAAAGGGCTTCTGAAGATTAAACTTCAACTTCTGTCAATTGGGGCCATTATCCAAGATTTCTTGCTCTTACTTTGTTCTCTCTCTCTCCTTCTCTATCTCCTGTTTCTTCTTTCTTTTGGGTTATGTTTTTTTTTTTTTTGTCTATTTTCTTTCTTGTTTTAGATTTTTTGAGGCTTTTAGTGATGATTTTATTTTTCGAGTTTTTTTTTTTGGTGTTGTTCACATGCGATGGTTGTTTCTCCTCTTTAGTTTGGTTTTTAGATTATAGTTTTCTCTGCAAAATCGGTTATAATCGAATATTCAACATTTTAATCAAAATCGAATCCGGTTGGGATTTCTGAATACCCGACGGATTTCGAGTCGAATTCGAATCACTTATTATGTAATTGGAATCGAATTCGAACATGGCCTGATTCGATTCGAATTCGCTCCGTTTACAGGCCTACCTGAGAACATGGCTAAGAAAAAGCCCCTCCTTATTCCTAAGAACTCCCCCAATACCAGACAGCCTTGGGTTCCTAAAGCTGCTGCCATCAAAGTTTAGTTTTATAAACCCAATGGGAGGAGGGGTCCAAGAGGGATTAGAAACCCTTTTGACCTTGGCAGAGTTAGCTATCTGCTTCCAATTCCTCAACAAGTCATCTAAGGAGAAGTCTGAAAATAAATCCAAGGATTTCAGCCAGTGTACCTGATGCAGGAGCTGAAGAGTCAAAATTGGAATTTTATGATATTTTATGTATTTCTGTATTTTTTGACAGTAGGGGCATGTTTAAAATTTCAGTCATTGCATAAGTAGGATCAGAGCTATTGAGTCTTCTTTGAATTGAAATAGGATATGACAGGTTAGTTTGACTCCTAAGACTATTATGAGTCTAACAGTTTGACTCCTAGGATTATTATGAGTTTAGAGTCTATAAATATGTATGGACGTTTTACACAAAGGTAATGAATTATATTGAGTTTTCTTCAGCTTATGCTAGCTATGGTGAGTGATTCCCATGCCCTAGAGTGATTCTAGGCACCCTGTGAATGATTCTCGGTATTTTCTCTTTTATTCCTTCAAGAAGCCATTACAGCCATCAATAGCCATAAAACTCTGATTAAGAAGACCATTCAACATTCTCTAAGGACTAGAACTGATCAAGAAGACCATTCAACATTCAACATTCTCTTATTTCTCTCCCTATTTTCTCTTTTATTCCTTCAAGAAGCCATTACATCAGTTGGTATCAGAGCTAATGGTTTATTCACTATGTTCTCACAAAGTGACCGATTCTATAGGCCTAGGGTATCTTCTAGACAATCTTATAGGTCTAGAATCAATGGTGATTGGGTATCTAAACCATATGAAGGGTCTTTGGTTGACTTATTTGAGAAGATGGTGGAAGAAAACAGATCTAATAATGTTGGCTACGGGAGCAAGGTTTTCAAACATGTCAGAAGACAAAGGGAAATACCATATTTCAAAGGAGATGTTGATCCGCAAGCATTCTTTGATTGGGTTGCTGAACTAGAAGAATATTTTGATTGGCATGATATGCTTGGCAAACAAAGGATTAGATTTGCACACATGAAGCTGATGAGTCATGCTAAAGTATGGTGGAGAACTCTTGAGCAACAACTAGAAAATAGAGGCAATGATCCAATTAGTACATGGGCAGAGATGAAGAGGTGCTTGCAAGAAAAGTACATCCCACTAGACTTCCATGATGATCTATATATGGAGTTGACTAATTTTGAGCAAAAGAAGCAGCAACAGGTTACAACAAAGAACTTGAAGACTGAGGAAATAGTTGGTTAGCCACGAGTGTGGGGTTCCATACCCACACTCAGGCTCTAGTGTGTGTGGTTTCATACCCACACCTAGTTGTTTCTAATTTCTTTTTAGTAGTTTCTAATTTTTGTTATTAGAAGTTTCTAATTTCTGTTAAGTTGGGCAGGCTGGCCTTATTGTTTCTAATTTTTGTTTCTATTCTTGTAAGGATCCTAAAAGTTATAAATAAAGAAGTGTATGGGGTGGTAGATCATTCACCACCGAACCCCTTCTTTCTTTTCTCCTCTCTTCACTCTCTCTCTCTCTCTCTCTTCTTCTCTTCAAACCTGTAATACAGTAAACAGTTCTTCTTCTTCTTTCAAGTTGGTACCAGAGCCTTAGGTCTAGGGTTTCTCATGTGGATTTAATTCAGCTAACCACATGAGAATTGTTTAGGGCTGAAAGTTCAGAAAGATCCTTATTTTGGATGATTCTTGGAGGTTGCAAGAAGGCTTTAGCAGCTGTCGTAAGATTGGAGAGAGCTTTTTGTAATCAGGAAGAAGTAGGCAGGAATTGAGTGATCAAGATCGATTCTTGATCAAGATTGGAGGTGCCGATCAACTTTTTCTTGGTTCTTTGATCAAAGGTGCTGATAGTAATCGATTGATCAAGTTTGAAGACTGAAGGTAGCAATCAGTTTTCTGGCCTTTTTTCTTCATAAACTCGGCTGTTATCAGCCTTGAAATACAGCTTTTTCTTGTCACAGTAGTTTAAAGCCTCTTCTTAACTTAGAATGGAGTACAAGAATCAAGGGGAAGGTGCTTTTGGGATTGGTGGTTCAAGTAACATGACTGAAAACACCTTTCAGATTACAACTGTTAAATTTGATGGATCAAACTACTTGGAATGGGCCCAATCAGCCATGATAGCTATTGGGGGTAGAGGAAAATTGAACTTCTTGCTAGGGGATGTGAAGGAACCCTCCAAGGAGGACCCTACTTATGCTAGGTGRGTCCAAGAGAATTTTTTGGTGATGACATGGCTGTGAAACTCTATGCAGCCAAACATCAGCCAAAACTACTTGTGGGCCAAAACAGCTAAGGAAATATGGGATGTTATGAAGGAAACCTACTCTCAACCTCTTAATGTTGCTAGGGCTTATGAGCTAAAATGTGAGGTTAAAAATCTGAGGCAAGGAGAGAAACAGGTCTCTGTTTACTTTTCAACCTTAAAATCCCTGTGGCATGAAATTGACCATCTTGAAACAATTGAGTGGGAGAGCTARAAAGATGCACAAACATATAGAAAACAGGTTGAAACTAACAGAGGCTTTGAGTTCCTAGCTGGTCTGAACTTTGAATATGACATTGTGAGACAACAGTTGTTGACAAGAGATGGTGTGACTTTATCACAAGTCTATTCCCTAGTGCATAGTGAATAAACTAGGAGAAAGGTTATGTTGCAGCAACAGCCCTCCGAATCAGCCTTGTAGTAGTTAGACCTAAATCTGGGGGGGATAAGGAGAAGAAGGAAGCTAAGAAGGACTTAGTACGTGAACATTGCAAGAAACCTAAACATACTAAGGACACCAGTTGGAAGTTGCACCCTCATCTAGTTCCAACAAAGCTCAAAAATAAGAAAGGGAATGCTAACATGGCTGTCAACACTGGTAGTACAACTTCATCAGGCACAAGAGGCACTCCTCTAGATACCCTAGCTGCAGTTCGAGCTGCTTTAACTCAATTAGAAAATGAATTTAACAATTCAGCTCAGCCTACATCAGCTCAACAGCCTACTTCAGCCCTTGCTCATACAGGTACAAGAGCTACTGCTTGTCATGCTTCTGTCCCAGGTAATACTAGACCTTCTTGGGTAATAGATTCAGGTGGGAGAGACAAAGTTTCTATTGTTGATGGCTCTCTTATACCAATTTCTGGCAAGGAAGACATCAGATTATCAGATACCATCACCCTATCCTCAGTTTTGCATGTTCCCAAGCTTATTGCTAACTTACTTTCAGTTTGTAGTACTACTAAAAATCAAAACTATTTGGTAGCTTTTTTCCCTGATCGGTGTATTTTTTAGGATCTGAAAACGAAGAAGGTGATTGGGATTGGCCATGAGATGAATGGAGTCTACCTGCTGGAACATTCACAGGGGAGCAGAGTGAAGCAAGGAAATTGTTTGTTTCTCAGTCTTGTAGTAAGATTATGCTTTGGCACAACCGCTTAGGTCATTTATCTTTTGGGTCTTTAAAGAGTCTTTTTCCAAACTTGTTTGAGTYAGTAGAAGTGTCTAGGTTAAAATGTGAAAGTTGTGAACTTGCAAAATATAGTAGATCGTCTTATCCTTTAAGTAATAAAAGAAGCAACCTTCCTTTTGAGATTGTGCATACCGATGTTTGGGGGCCCTACCATACTCCCGCCATGGGGGGTATAGAAATTTATTATTATTTGTTGATGACTATACCCGTTTTTCATGGGCCTATCTTATGCACTCTCGAGATGAGGTCCCCTCTCTGACCCAAGCTTTCCATCAGATGATCCTAACTCAATTTGAAACCAAGATYAAGATTCTTAGATCTGATAATGCCAGGAATACTTTGCAAAATCCTTGGCATCCTATCTCCTTGATCATGGGATCATTCATCAGAGCACTTTCCTCACACACCTCAACAAAACGGGGTTGTTGAGAGAAAAAACAGACATATTTTAGAGGTAGCCAGAAGCATTATGCTCAACTCCAATGTTCCCATACACTTCTGGGGAGATGCAACCCTTACAGCCATATACCTCATTAACAGGGTTCCTTCATGGATCCTAAACATGCAAACCCCGTTTAGTCTTCTATATCCAGATAAGGACCTATTCACTATTCCCCTCAAAACTTTTGGGTGTACTTGTTTTGTTCAAATCCTTGGACCTCATCGCTCCAAGTTTGATCCCAAAGCCACTAAGTGTATTTTCTTTGGGTATGCACAAAATCAAAAGGGATATTGCTCTTATGAGCCAGTTTCAGGGAAGCGCTTTGTATCCATGGATGTCACCTTCTTTGAGGATATGCCCTACTATCATAAGGCTTCTCCTTAGGGGGAGAATAGTGAGGAAGGGATTTCAATTTCAGCTCCAAGAGTTCCTTTACTTGTCCCGGTTACTAGTGGGGGGGGGAGTTGCGAAGAAGGTTGTCAAAAATGCAGGGAGTTGAGAGTGTATCACAGAAAGTGGTGGAGGCAGGTTGATTCTCGTACTCAACAGCAATCCAAGCCAGTTCCAACATCTTCTACAGCTCTAGATCCAGACACTACTACTGCTCCCACTGTTGATCCCACTGTTACAGAGGTTCAGCCTTCACTGACAGATTACCTTGATCTTCCAATTGCTATTCGTAAAGGGAAGCGCCATTGCACCCCATCCACTGCCCATTGCATCTCCAAGTTCATTTCCTATAATTGTCTCTCTGAATCCTACAAAATCTTACTTCGCATCTATTTTTGCTATTCCTATACCAAGAAAAGTGCAAGAAGCTCTTTTGATACCTGAATGGAAAGAAGCAATGCAAGTAGAGATGGATGCTCTTGTCAAGAACAACACATGGGAACTAATTAACCAGCCTGAAGGGAAGAAACCTGTTGGATGCAGATGGGTGTTTACTGTGAAATATAATGCTAATGGTACTGTAGAGAGGTATAAGACCAGATTGGTTGCAAAGGGATTCACACAAACTTATGGCATAGACTATACAGAAACCTTTGCACCTGTTGCAAAAATGAACACTATCAGAGTTCTTCTATCCATTGCTACAAACTTCTCATGGCCACTATTTCAGCTGGATGTTAAGAATGCCTTCCTCAACGGAGACTTGCACGAGGAAATATACATGGAGTTATCCCCTGGTTTTTATAGTACAAAAGCATGAAAGAAAGTTTGCCTTTTGAAGAAGGCCTTGTACGGGCTGAAACAATCCCCGAGAATTTGGTTTAATAGGTTTTTTTTTATCAATAACCACAAAATTCATTAATATTGGAAAAAAGTTACAGAGAAGAGGAGCTAAAGATTCTCAACTCCCCATAACAGAAATAAGCTTGGTTTGATAGGTTTAGACTGGCTTTGGATAAATTCGGATACATACAGGATCAATCAGATCACACTCTCTTCTTTAAGAAGACAGGTCATTCCCTGACTCTACTTGCAGTCTATGTAGATGACATTGTGATAACAGAAAGCGACACTAGTGAAATTGAAACCCTTAAACAGCACCTTCACAAGGAATTTGAAGTGAAATACCTAGGAAAGTTACACTATTTCCTAGGAATTGAGATAGCTCGATCTAAGCATGGCATTTTCATCTCCCAAAGGAAGTATGTTCTGGACTTATTGGAAGAAACTGGCAAGTTAGGAGTGAAACCTGCTGATACTCCCATTGAGCCTAACCATAAGATAAGTGCAAAAAGCGGAGAACTCCTTGAGGAAAGGGCTATGTACCAAGTTGGGAAACTTCTTTATCTCTGTCTAACCCGACCAGATATTTCTTATGTCGTCAGTGTTGTCAGTCAATACATGCATTCTCCCAGGACCACCCATCTCCTTGCAGTAGAAAGGATTCTTGACTACTTAAAGAGATGTCTAGGGAGAAGTATATTCTTCAAGAATAAAGAATAATGGTCATATGAAAATAAAAGTGTATACAGATGCGGATTGGGCTGGATGTGTTGATGATAGGAGGTCCACCTCTGGATATTGTGCATTTGTAGGGGGAAATATTGTTTCCTGGAGAAGCAAGAAACAAAATGTTGTTGCTTGCTCCAGTGTAGAAGTGGAATACAGATCCATCGCCAATGGTGTTGCAAAAGTGTTATGGCTGAGATCCTTGCTTAATGAGTTGGAGGTTGATTATGAGAAGCCTCTGATGTTGTATTATGATAATCAAGCTRCAATTAATATTGCCCACGACCCAATACAGCACGACAGGACTAAGCATATCGAGGTTGACAGACATTTTATCCGAGAGTGAGTTGCATCTCAAGAAGTATGCCTTCCTTACATTACCCCAAGCATGCATTAGCTGATCTCTTCACCAAAGCAGTCACAAAGGCAAATTGGAGACAGATCTATACAAGTTGGGCATGACAAATATCTACTCCCAATTTGAGGGGGAGTGAAGAAATAGTTGGTAAGCCACGAGTGTAGGGTTCCATACCCACACTCAGGCTCTAGTGTGTGTGGTTTCATACCACACCTAGTTGTTTCTAATTTCTTTTATTAGTAGTTTCTAATTTCTGTTATTAGAAGTTTCTAATTTCTGTTAAGTTGGGCAGGCTGGCCTTATTGTTTCTAATTTTTGTTTATTTCCTATTCTTTTAAGGATCCTAAAAGCTATAAATAAAGAAGTGTATGGGGTGGCAGATCATTCACCACCGAACCCCTTCTTTCTTTTCTCCTCTCTCTCTCTCTCTCTCTCTCTTTTCTTCTCTTCAAACCTGTAATACAGTAAACAGTTCTTCTTTCAAGTAAGACAATGGGAAGAAGGTACAAAGTTAAAAAGAAAGTAGATGATTCCTTGCATGTTGATACCTATCCTATAGCTGAAGCTAAAGAAGAAGAATTTCAAGCTATAGAAATTGTAGATATTAAAAATCAAGAGGGTGCATGCCAAGAAAAAAAAAAAACAATAATTGTTGGAGTTTCCAACACCCATGATCAGCCTGAGGTTAATGATCAAGAAGAAATAGAAGAGGATCAAGTTAAAGAAATTCAGGTGCAAAATACAAATGTGTTGACTGTAGTAGATCCTAATAAGAAAGTAACTGACTTTACCTTTCAAGTTCAACTAGAACTAATTCAAGAATTGCAACCTAACATAGCACAAGTCCCACCAATATCAACAATGAGAGTCCTAGAGTTTGTTGAAGAGCCAAGGATAGCAGAACACATAGAGATGGTGATTCCTAAGTTAGAGGTCGAAGGAAAGGTTCCCAATGTTGCAGTTAAGAGTTTGGATAAGCAAAGAGAAGATTCATCATAATGGTTGGTTGATGAATTAAGTGTTCAAAAAGTAATGTTATCGATGATTTCACAAAGATGGTTAGGGAAGTCGGTGTTTTAGAAATACATTTCTTTCAAGATCCTTTTTCTAGTTCTGTGTGTGGCCTCTACTCTACAATCCAAGAACATAGCTGTGGGAGTCCTACTCCCTTTGTAATTAGGGCATATCAACTTTTCATCTTCAAGTTGTTCAAAACTCGAGGACGAGTTTTTCTCAACCGGGGGAGAATGATGCAAGAGCTAAAGAGTCAAAATTGAAATTTTATGAATTTCTGTATCTTTGGACAGTAGGGGTATTTTTGTCACTTTTGCAATTTCCTATTGGGGTCCAATGATAGGGTTTAAATTGTCTAGTTATAGTTTGTTTATGTTTAAAATTTCAAAGTCATTGCATAAGTAGGATCAGAGTTATTGAGATTTCTTTGAATTGAAATAGGATATGGCAGGTTAGTTTGAGTCCTACTAGGATTATTGAGTCTAACAGTTTAACTCCTAAGACTATTATGAATCTAACAGTTTGACTCCTAGGATTATTATAAGTTTGTAGTATATAAATATGTATGGACGTTTTACACAAAGGTAATGAATTATATTGAGTTTTCTTCAGCTTATGCTAGTTATGGTGAGTGATTCTCATCCCCTAGAGTGATTCTAGGCACCCTGTGAGTGATTCCCGGTATTTTCTCTCTTCTTTCTCTCCCTATTTTCTCTTTTATTCCTTTCAAGAAGCCATTACAGCCATCAACAGCCATAAAACTCTGATCAAGAAGACCATTCAACATTCTCTAAGCACTAGAACTGAGCTGGTCCTACATCGGTATCATTCTTAAGTTTATCAATTCCAATAAATTTTCAATGGTTCTCTCCTTTTCTGAGAAAATTCGCAAATCTCTTTCTTCCCATAAAGACCAACAAACTGTTGCCCTAATACATCTCCATATAATCCTCCCTCTTTTCAAAGGCCTTCTAAAGTAAGGAGAGAAAAGGCTTTCTGAATTCGGGGGGGTCCAACTACACCCAAAGAGGGAGAATACCCATTCTCAAATAGTTCTAGCAACCAGGCAAGAAACCAATAAGTGATAACCAGTTTCCCCTTCAACTTTGCAGAGAATACACCTATGCAGGGATAAACAAGAATTGGGTCTCTTTCTTTGAAGCAGGTCACCAATGTTAATTCTTTCCAATAATATCTCCCAACAAAAAATTGAAGGGATGGGATATCCATCACATGGACGCCCAAGTCTTGCAGAATGAAAAAAGCGAATTTCAAAAATTTCTCCCATCTTTGTAGGGAATCGAATTCCCTATATTTAGAAAAACATGTTTTTCAATGATCAATCTTGAATCAAGAACCAAACCAGATCTGAACCAAAAGGAGTAGGAGGGAGGATGTACCTGATACAGAGAAGCAATATCTCCCAATGGAGGTGTTCACGCCCAAGGAAGGATCCAAA
>NW_010729252.1:1015082-1027389 GCF_000365185.1 Nelumbo nucifera
TACCCAATGGCTGTGAACATTCTAAACTAACACAAGTCTCATTAAGTGTCTAGTTTAAGGGTATTACACAGAAACACACCACAGGAACATGAATCAAATGWRTAYTTTATTMATTTWYAATAAMTTCATAWTGTACATAATTCTGATTGAAGCTAAGGGCATACAACTGTTTAACAAAAATTGCCAACCCGAGGAGGAAAGGGCTTGCTCCAAACGCCTTTAACAGGGAAAGACTGACCGCTAGAGGTACCGGAGGAGGATGGGGTCCAAATTCTGACATCTTAGTGGGATCCAAGAAAATGTTTTCAAGAATGGTTAACAAATTCAAAGTACAACTAAGTTCTATGTCCCTAACAGCCCTTCTCAAGCCCAAGTTCCACCCAAACCCAGAAGAGGAGTCTGAAGACGAAATGAAAGAATTGAAAAGCTCATTCTTCAGATCAAATAGAGCATACAAAGATGGGAACTGGTCCATCAAGGGAGAATTGCCAACCCAAGTTTGCTCCCAAAACTTTATAAGGTTACCAGAATTCAAATCACACCTGATCCAAGGAGAGAAAGCTAGAAGAAGATTATGGACGGCTCTCCAAGGTGAAGCACATGTAGTCCTTGCCAGAATTCCAAGATCCTAGCCATTGTCCTCCAACCCATGAATGCTAGCCACTATCTTTGTCCACAACTTTTCCTTTTCCACCGGAAACCTCCAAAGCCATTTCCCCAATAAAGCCATGTTTCTTTTCCTGATGTTCCTAATCCCAAGACTACCTAGCTTCTTGCACCTAGTCACCACCTCCCACGCTACCCTATGGTCCCTCTTCTCCTCTCTTGGCTCCCACAAGAAATCTCTTATTAATTTTTCCAATTTATTGGAGACTTGTGGGTATCTTAAAGACTGACAAGAAATACACAGGCAGGTTAGTTAAGGTAGACCTGATCAAAGTGATCCTACCCCCTAAAGAAAGATAAATTTTCCTCCAAGAAACAAGTCTTTTCTCAAGACTTCTTTTTTTATAGTTTTTAGCACTTTATCCATTATCAATACTCTATAATATCACGACAAATGTAGGAAAGTTCCCATTCAAATAAGTGGCTTGCAACATATACATTATAACCAAAGACTTTCTTTGAATACTCAATGATGTAAACATTGAATCCACAGAATCCAGGAGAAAGCTTCCTTGATTAGGACTGAAGATTGTGAAGCATACATATTTGCAGGGCTATGAATTTAGTTCTCCTAGATCAGGTATAATTTATACCTTAGAAATTCAAGAGAGCAGCAACCTTCTGCAATGGCTATCACTCCCACATCAGTGATTTGAACACACCTATCAAGTCATACACAAGCCCTTATCAAGCTGCATACCTTTGTCTTTGTTTCCATCACTAGCTATAACAGCTCATAAGATTTAACTTACCATGTCAAGTTCAGAGACACCAGATTCTTGCACTTGGCTATACAGGAAAGGCCTTGATCGGAAAGATTCTGACATGCAGATTCAGTGATTCACATAATTAGTTTTTCCTCGTAACTACAAAAACTAGGTCTGAATATTTCAAGCAGGATGAAATTTACCTGTGCACCACAGAGATCTAAGAACCTCAGATGAGCTAAAACTGCAATCTTCTTGTAAGCTTCATCAGTGAAGCTGAATGCAATGAAGGCAGAGAATTCTACAGTTCAGATATTACAAAGAAACCCAACAAAGAGTAAATGCATCTATACATACATCTTAATGCATAAAGAACATATTGCATACCTTGAGAGTGCATAAAGGTTGAGACTTCGTAACAAGCAACACTTAAGCAATACTTGTTGCAATCCACCATCTGTTACCTTAACACACCTAAGAACAACAAAATGATGAATATCTGTAACATATGCATTATCTTGACTAACTGGTGACAGTAGTTCTTGATTTGAGATGGCTTAGGCAAGATGTCCAACATGGAATTTACATTAAAGATTGAAGCCTCTAGGATGGGTATGGCATAATGTCCATGCATATTGATTTGAGATGACAAGCCAGAGATGTTCCAAAAGGAAGAATCAAGGGGGATTCATATAATGGTTGAGCACTCTGTGAGATGAAAAGAATCAGCTTGTTTATATTAATCCTAGCCATATCTGTCAAAATCTTACAATTTTGGATACTATACATGATTCAAATCATGAATCCCAAGGTCCTATATCTGAATCCTTTTCTTAAAAATCTTATGATGTATAAGATTCATGTGATTTGAATCAATTCAATTCAGACTTAATTCTCTACCTAGCCTCCACATATTCTTAATTTTTGGCAAATTTCTAAAACAACAGAAATTATCTTATAATTCAGGATCCGATTTGATTCAATCTTCTCTATCATTTAAAATATGGTTATAATTTTCAAAACACCTATCTTATAATTCAGTATCTAATTTGATTCAAGTCCCCCCCCCCTCCCTCAAGTGCCACTCTAGTAATAGTAAACATAATCAGAATGGTGATCATTCTGTTGGATCATTGGTAACAGCTATACTTGCCTTTGGAAAATAATTAATAGATTGGATGGTGAGGGTTATCTCAAATTAATGAATTCCAGCCTATGGTTCATGCAAGACATGTCCTGTCCATTGGACAGCTGGAGTCAGAAGCCATCTACTAGTTGTCTACTTGCTGAGCAGCTAGTGTCACAATATGGTTTATTAGAAGTTTAGAACATATTCCGTATTTTATAAGTGCAACTATTGAGATCTGGAGACCATGAGTGAGAAAAACCTAATAGTGATATCTTGCTTCCCAACTCCCAAGGATCAGATACCATAAATGGTTGATTTATTCAGATTAGTGCCTTTATCCTACTAAGTGGATAAATTCGAATGATATTATGCTACAAACAGAAGATTCAAGGATCAAGATCTATGAACACAATTCCCAAACTGATGGGGGAGAAGACTAGATAGAACCTGCCTACTTGGGCTCTCTCTTACCTTTAAAAGAATTATTTATTCAAGATGTGAACCTGTCCTTCAAATCTGATATAAAACTGATAAAAAATAAGAAAAGTGAGAGAAAAGAAGGTTACAGAAGAATAGAAGAAGAAGAGAAAGGAGAAGAGAGTTTGATGGGTTTCTCTCTCTCTCCCTTCACTAATCTTTTATTAATCTTAATAAATTATGCTAATTACAAGTCTGCCCTTTAAGTGGGCGGCCAGCAAAGCAAGAACTTAATAGAAATTAAAAAGAGATTAACAGGCCCATTAACTCATAAAACAGATAGAACACTACTTAAACATAAACCAAATATTAGGGCCCATTCGGCCCAGTCTCTCTACACTCCCCCTCAAGCTGAACATAGATGTCAATCATGCTCAGCTTGTTTATATAGTGTGTCAGCTTTCCTTTTGGAACACCTTTGGTCAAAACATCAGCCAACTGCTCTTCTGAAGCAATAACTAGCAAAAAAACTTCCCCTGAAGCAACTTTCTCCCTTATGAAATGTCTATCAACCTCTATGTGCTTTGTTTTGTCATGCTGAACAAGATTATGTGCAATGTTGATAGCTGCCTGGTTGTCACAGTAGAGCATCATTGGTTTTTCATAGTCAATACTCAACTCTCCCAAAAGTGATCTCGACCACAATAATTCTGACATTCCATGTGTCATCGCCCTGTACTCTGCTTCAGCTGAGGATCTGGCAATTATAGACTATTTCTTACTTCTCCATGAGACAATGTTCCCTGCCACCAAAGCTCAATATCCTGAGGTGGATCTCCTATCATCAATACATCCGGCCCCGTCAGCATTAGTGTATGTCTCTAGCTTCATGTGTCCATGCTTGGCAAACAGAATACCTTTCCCTGGAGTGTCTTTCAAGTAGCACAAAACTCTTTTTGCAGTTGCTAAATGTGTTTCTCTGAGAGAATGCATAAATTGACTAATAACACTTACTGCATAGGAAATATCTGGCCGAGTCATGCGGAGATAATAACAACTTCCCGAGCAGTCTCTGGACTACTCCCCTATCAATCAACAGTTTACCATCAATAGCAAAAAGCTTATGGTTTAGGTCTATAGGGGTGGAAGCCGGTTTAGCACCAAGCTTAACAATCTCTACAAGGAGATCAAAAACATACTTGCATTTAGAAATGAAGATACCATCCTTAGATCTAGCAACTTCAATTCCCAAGAAGTATTTGAGATCCCCCCCAAATCTTTTATCTCAAATTCAGTGTTAAGAAATCTTTTGAGCTTAATCACTTCCTGAGTGGCATTACTCGTAACCACAATGTCATCAACATAAACAATAAGAAAAGTCACCAAAGAGTTACTTCTCTTCACAAACAAAGTATGGTCAACTTGAGTCTATGTATAACCAAAAGAAACAAGGGCAGCTCCGGATCTCTCAAACTAGGCTCTAGGGTACTGTTTGAGACCATAAAGAGACTTCTTCAATTTGCACACCTTCCCTTGCATTTCCTTTCCATACACCCCTGGAGGTAAAGACATATAGACCTCTTCATGTAGGCCTCCATTCAAGAAGGCGGCTTTATTCCAGTATGTGCAAAGTGTTATGTACGTGGTCCCTATAATTGTACTTGCCACCTACCCTCTTCACTACTTACCATGGCATATGCTTGGGCAAGAGTGACCTCATCTTTGGCCAAGATGTTCTACCTAGTAATGCCGAACTTAGGGTTGAGTCCTATGAGAAACTCAAACACCCTATTTCGTTCCACTAGTTTTCTAAATGTCTCTACATCGTTAGTACTCTCCCATACAACTGTCTCCATAACATCAATTTCCTGCTATAGTGACTTCAACATGGAGTAATAAACTGCTACACTATTCCCCCCTATCTCAGATTGTTCACATCACTCTTCAACTTATAGGCTCTTTCAACATTTAACTTCTGTGAATATGTTTCTGTAACACTGTCCCATATCTCCTTGACTAAGGTCATCTAGAGGTAATGCTGACTTATATAGGGTTGTTGCTGCATAGAGTTGACCAACCACCCAATCACTGTGTAGTTTTTTTTTTTTTGATAAATCAATCACTGTGTAGTTCTCCTACATCTATTTCTCATATGCAAGGTCTGTCTTTGCAAGTTTCACCTTAGGCTGAGTTTGGGAGTACAAATGCAAATATATAGAGTACARAACCTTATAATTTATATTATTTTGTATGTATTTATGCTCTACATATTTGCATTTGTACTCCTTCCAAACTGAGCCTTACTACCTATGAGATACCCTACTTTACTTCTACTGCAAACACAAATCCATATGGACTATGCCCAGGCTATATAATTGGTTCCATTTAGTTTAATTGTGGTCACACCAGTCAAAAAGGAATCTACCGGACCAACCTTGGATATCGGCATCTACTTCATTTCACTTCCAAATTGCTCCATTGATCAAGCGGAAAAAAAAAACTAGTTTTTTAGTCTTTATAKGCCTAACTTAGGTCAGTACAGTACTTGGAGATTCAAAAACTAGGATTTCACTGCACCCAGCTATTAGGGAGAAAAAGAGAAGAAGTAGTCACTCCTACCAGAGCTTTCCAACCCTCTTCAAATCTCAACCGCACATTTCTAGGGGTCCAACTACACCTCCAAAGCCCTGAGTGCCACATCCAATCCTTCTCCTTAACTTGTAACTTGAAATCTCTCTAGTTAGCTAGGGTTTTGGACAGAAAAGTTGTGGCTCCAATTCCTGGCAATTTTCGGCCAGATTCTAACTCTCCAAACCCTCTACCAACTAGGCAAATAGTCCTCTGATTGATCAGCAACTTATCTCTCCATACACTCTTCCAATCGAAGGGTGTATGGGAAAAAAAAAAGAAGAGAAAAAGAAAAGAGGAGGAAGAATTGCTTTGATACCAAGATGTGAACCTGTCCTTCAAATCTGATATAAAACTGATAAAAAATAAGAAAAGTGAGAGAGAAAAGAAGGTTATAGCAGAATAGAAGAAGAAGAGAAAGGAGAAGAGATTTCGATGGGTTTCTTTCTCCCTTCACTAAACTTTTATTAATCTTAATAAATTATGCTAATTACAAGTCTGCCCTTTAAGTGGGCGGCCAGCAAAGCATGAACTTAAAGGAAATTAAAAAGAAATTAACAGGCCCATTAAGAAAATGCCCATTAACTCATAAAACAGATAGAACACTACTTAAAACAAACCAAATATTAGGGCCCATTTGGCCCAATCTCTCTACAATTCATAAATATCCGTATGGTGATTGAACTGCATCTTCACCTTTTCTTTTTAGAGATAATCAAATTCCAATATAAGCGAGGGTTCAGATAAGTACCCTACCCAAATCTTTTCCTTCTATGTGTCTTTTTTTTTATGAATAGTGAAGTATTTTATTAAGATTAATAAAGGTGAGCCAGTTTCTACTTTCCTTGTACCTTCTGAGTTCTCTTCGGAATTTGGTTGGAATTTGGGACTAAGAAGAGAAATCAGAGACACAGAATTGGATAGAACCTTATCACTCCTTTCCATCCTTGAAGGAGTGTTCCTAGAACCAACAAAGGTAGACAGCAGAATTTGAACCCGCTCTCCTTCTGGTACATTCTCTTGTGCCTCTTTTTTTCAAGCCTTAACACAATCAACTGCTCCCTTTGGTTTATCCTTTCCTGTTAAGGAGGTGTGGTCTCAACCTATTCCTTCAAAGGTGGGAAGTTTCTGTTGGGAATCCTTCCTAGAAAGAGTTAACACAGGAGATCTTCTTCAAAGAAAAAGGCCCAATAGATGTTTGTCTTCTCATTGGTGTGTCCTCTGCAAAGCCACTGGTGAGTCTGGGTTTCACTTACTAATTTCTTGTCAATTTGCAAACTTTATTTGGGAATAAACACTTCTTTATGTGGGTGTAGGTGGAACTCTCCAACGGATGTGCAAGGCTTGTTTACTTCCTCTCCTTCTAGCTGGCCAGTTAAAAGAGCAAAGATTATGTGGAGATGTTTTAGGGCCGCAAGTGTGTTGGTCTATTTGGGAAGAAAGAAACTTGAGAATCTTCTCAGAAAAGGAAAGAAGTGTGGAAGCAGTGATAGAAGTGATTCATGCAAGGGTAGTTCATTGGCTGAAAACATTTGACTTATTTATGGACTTCTCAATTGATGATTTGTCAGGGAATTGGAAGGAAATTGCAGATTCAGCCCTAGCAAGAGGGTCTCAAGTTCTGTCTAGACCCCTCCACCTATTGGCTTTACTAAGCTGAACTTTGATGGCAGCAGCATGGGCAATCCTGGGCCCTCCGGAATAGGGGGAGTCTTGAGGGACGAAAGAGGGACTGTGATGGCTATGTTTTCTGGCTCAATTGGAATAGGGGACTCAGAAGGAGACTCTGAAACAGTGGTGAATTGGTTAAAAGGAGAAAACTCAAGACTATGTAGCTACAGCAATGAAAAGAGGAAATACAACTGGCTGACAAAAGATATGGAAGTTCGATGCACTTGGATAAAGAGAAGCACAGACTCTTTTGCAAATGGATTAGCTAGACAAGGGGTGAATAGGAACTCTGTTTCTTGGGCTCAACTGTAATTTTTTCTGTTTTTTGGCTTTAGTGGCATTTGTAGGGAGTTAAGTTACTTTAGCTCCCGTTGAATTTTTTTAGCATTTAATTAATTAATGAAATCTCTGTTATTGATAAAAAAAAAAAAGATTAATAAAGGTGAACTGCCAAGTGAAAGATTTTGGGTAAGTGGGATTAGGTAATCACCTATAGTGAAGTAGGGAGGAAGGAGGTTTGGGATTAAGTAATATTCGGAAAATGAATGAAGCTTTGTTGGGAAAGTGGTTGTGGAGGTTGGCAAGGGATAGGGATAAGTTGTGGGCTAAGGTAATACTGAGTATTCATGGGCAAGCAGATGATGGCTAGGACTCTGGGCTTTTGGCAAGGACTACTAGAGATTCTCCATGGAGACCATACATGCCATTCTTCCTTCATTTCTGCAGTACAAAAGGTATGATCTTTGTTCTGGGAACCAGGTGAATTTCTAGGAGCATCTTTGGGTGGGAGATGTGCCATTGAAAGATCCAATTTCCCTCTTTATTTTCTCTCTCCCGGTATAAAGGGGAACCCATGTCTACTTTTTAGGTCCCTTTTGAATCAACTTTGGGTTCGATTGGGATTGGGTCTTAGAACAGGTCTTAGGAATTCAGAATTTGGAAATGTCTTGGATCTAATCCAGATTTTGAATGGGGTGGTATTGGACCCTTCAAACAGGGATAGTGGAATTTGGACCTTATCCCCCTTCGGTGTCTTTTCCTGTGCCTCTTTCTTTAAGTCTCTGGTGCAACCTGCCAACAACAATGTCCAAACTTTTCCAGTAAAGGAAGTATGGGGTACATCGATCCCTCCGAGGATTGAAGCTTTTTGTTGGGAAGCCTTTTTGGAAAGATGCAATACTTGTGATTTACTCCAAAGAAAAAGGCCTAATTGTTGCTTGTCTCCAAACCTGTGCAAGGCTAATGGTGAAAGCCCCTACCACTTATTAATTTCTTGCTCATTTGGTTCTGATATTTGGGAATGGTTTATGGCTTTATTTGGATATAGATGGATCCCTCCTCCAAATATGCAAGGCTTGTTTGCTGCTACTTTCTTTAGGTGGCTGAAGAAAAGGGGTAAAATCATGTGGAGATGTGTGAGAGATCCCATATGTTGGACTCTATGGGAGGAAAGGAATTCAAGGACCTTTTCTGAAAAAGAAAGGAAGAAAGAAGAGATCATTGGAGTTATTACAGTCAGGGTGGTGCAATGGCTAAAATCTTTGGATCTGTTTGCTGACGTCTCCACGGGTATGTTGCTTCACAATTGGAAGGAGGTGGCAACCTCTACACCAGCTCATTCAACCGCATGTCCTCTGTGGTCACCACCAACCCTTGGATTAACAAAATTAAACTTTGATGGGAGTAGTGAGGGCAATCTAGGACCTTCAGGTGTAGGAGGGGTTTTCAGAGATGAAAATGGGAAGGTGGTTGCATACTCAGGTCCCATTGGGGTGGGTGACTTTCTTAGAGCTGAGATGTACGCTTTAGTGGAAGGATTAAGGAAGGCAAAAGAGCTGAATATTCAAAAGCTGATTGTTGAAGGAGATCATAGTTAGTCTTAAACTGGTTAAGGAAAGACAGTGGACTTTGGAATTATGCTAATGAGAGGACAGAGGTTAAGTGATTATCCAGGGGAGTAGAAATTCAGTATCATTGGGTGAAGAGAACTGCAAATGCCTTGGCAGATAATTTGACAAAGCAAGGGGTGGGAAGAGACCAAATGTTTTGGGCTACTTTGTAATCTCTTTTCTTGTTCTCTTGGGGAGAGTTAAGTCGTTTTATCTCTCCCCGGAGTGCTGTATGTAATCATGCTTTTTATATTTAATATAAATCTCTGTTATTGATAAAAAAAAAAAAGTGAATACAAAACAGCTTCTCCCAAAATGCACAAGTTGTTGCCTTAAAAAACAAAGTAAAATTACAATTGAGCTCAGAATAAGTGATCCTTGTTCACCCCTTGCTTAGCTAGTAGGTCAGCCAGCCCATTTGCCAATCTCCTCTCCCACTGAACTCTAACTAGTTTTATTTTTTTGGAGGAAAACTCTAACAGTTAGAGTTCTAATTTAACTCTTAACTGTTAAATTAAAAGAAAGTGCACTTGAATCTTCTTATCTCCACCTAAAAGACCAAGCTATTGTCTCCGGTTCTTTAAGCCAATCAGTTACCACTTCAGAGCCACCTTCAATAATCAAAATCCAAAATTCAACTCTTTAGCAATTTGTCCTCCCTGTAAAACAGCTTGCACCTCTGCACTAAAGTCACTAACCGCATCCCCCACTCCAATTGGACCAGAGAATATGGCAACAATATGTCCCTCTTCATTCCTGAATACACCCCCAATACCAGAAGGTCCAGGATTGCCAAGGCTGCTGCCATCGAAGTTTAGATTATGAAGCCTTCTTCTGGGGGCTTCCACTCTACAACAGGTTTGTCCTTAACCAAAGAAGAATTTGCAACAGATTCCCAGTTTCTCCATATGTCATCAAAGGAGAAGAGTGAGAATAAATCCAAAGCTTTATCCCAGTTAATAGCCCTTATTAGCAAACAGTAGCCTAAAAATCCTGTTATTTCTTTCCTCCCAAACTGTTCATACTAAAGCAACGCTAACACATCTCCATAAAACTCTACCTCTTCTCTTAGGCCACCTGAAAGTTGTAGGGTCAAAAAGCCCCCCGGTTTGTAAAGGCATCAACCACCTGCACCCAGAAGACCAAAAATTTTTTTCCCCAAGTTCCACAACAAAGGGACAAGAAATTACAAGATGGTAACAACTTTGTCCATTTGCTTTGCAAAGGAAACACCAGCTTGGGGAAATGCAAAGGTTGGGTCTTTTCTTTTGCAGGGTATCCAACGTGTTTAATTTCCCAAGAGAGGCTTCCCAACACAGGGATCCAACCTTGGGGGGGATGGGCTTAGACCAAACTTCTTTCCAAAGATACGGCTGAGGGTTAGGGACGGAACACAACTGAGAGAAAAAAAAARGCACAAGAGAAAAGGCCCAGAGAATTGGGTATCTAGATTCTAGCATCAGGTTTAGAAAAGTCCAAACAAATAGTGACTAGGGTTTTGAGTAACAAAGAAGCTTGATCAAGTTCAACGTCTCTTAGATCTCTTTTGAACCCCAAATTCCAACTGAAACCAGAGGACTGAGAGAAATAAACAAATCCATGAATGGGATCACTTTTAAAAAGGGAAAGGGAATACAAAGATGGATAAAGGTGTCTCCCAAAAAAGAATTCTATCTCCAGTACACGCATCATACCTGATAAGGCTGAGAAATTGGGGAAGGACACCGTGAATAGCCTTCCACGGAAAGTTTAGAATAGTCCGCTGAGACACTCCAGCATCCCAACCATTTTGAACACATCCAGGAATACTTCCCACAACCTTATGACAAAGCCTCTTTCTAATGGCCATCTCCATTTACCCAACAAAGCTACATTCTTCTTCCCTATATTGCCCAACCCCAAACCCCCTTGCTCCTTACTTCTACAAACTAGATCCCATCTCACCATGTGATCTTACCTTCCTTCATCAGGATCCCATAAGAACTCCCTCATGATCTTCTCTACTTTCAGTACCTCCCTTTGTGGCATCTCAAAGACTAAGAGGAAGAAAACCAGAAGGTTTGCTAAAGTAAACTTAATTAGAGTTATACGACCCCCTAGAAACACACAATTCCTCTTCCAAGCTAATAATTTCTTAGCACATCTTTCAAGAATTGGGATCCAAAAGCTTCCTTCCCATGGGTTGGCTCCTAGAGGCATACCTAGATATTTCAAAGGCCACCTAGTGGTAGGACAACCTAAGGCTTCTGCAACCCCAACCATCTCCTCCTCTCCCAAGCTCAGTCCCACTACGCAACTCTTTTCAAAATTGTTTTTCAACTTAGAGACAAATTCAAACAGTTTGATCACCTGCTTCAAAGTACTTGTCTTTTGAGGATCAGCACTCTCATAAAAAATAATCGTATCATCAACAAACTGCAAATGTGTAACAACTAGGGGTGCTCACAGTTCGGTTAACCAAACCAGTAGTACTGGTTTTTGGAAAACCAATAACCAAAACCAAACCGAAGCCGATCGGTTAATTGGTTGATCGGTTCGATTCATCAATTTTTTGGTTTTCTTATTTTTATAACATTTATTATAAAAAATAAATATATAAATATATAATAAAAATTAGAAATACATATAAAATATTATATTATAAATAATAAATAATATATTATATATAAAAAATATATAATATACATAAATATATAATATGTAAATATATATATATTGGTTGGTTTGGTTAATTGCCAGGTTTTTATATTGGTTAACTAAAATCGAACTGGTACCTTCAGTTTTTCAAAATACTGAAATAAAACCGAACCGACTGGTTCAGTTAACCAGAATTTTCAATTCGATCTCATCGGTTCAGTTTTTTGGTTTTTCTTACTCACCCCTAGTAACAATTGTGCTCTCTCTCTCCCAACCCTCCAACCTTTAAATAGTTCCAAGCTATCAACTATTGCGATAAGACTACTAAACACCTCAACTACCAAGGTAAATAAGAAAGGAGAAAGAGGGCCCCCTTGCCTCAAACCTCCAACAAATCATGCTCTCTCTCTCTCCCCTAGTAACAATCATGCTCTCTCTCTCCCAACCCTCCAACCTTTAAATAGTCCTAAGCTATCAGCTCTTGCGATAAGACTACTAAACACCTCAGCTACCAAGGTTGTTGAAGATTAATTAGTTTTATGATGTTTTTCTGAGTAGATGTT